>PVIJ01004592.1:0-115384 GCA_004024925.1 Scalopus aquaticus
GAGCAAAGCGCCCGGGAATTAGTTGCATTCTTTCTCACAGCGCAGCTGCCAGCCATGACCCCGCCATCTCCGCTCCCCGCCCCCCACCCCGGGCAAGCAACTTACTCCGGAGCTGCACCCGCCAGCCAGCCGCCAGCCGGCCTCTTCCCGCCTTCTCCTTGCCTCTGCTCCCCGGCCCCGAGATCTGACTCCAGCGTATCCCCACGCCTGTCCTCGCGCGCACCTCCCCCACCCTGACTAAATACCCCTTCAAGGCACGGAAAGAAGTTTCCAGCAGTGGATGGCCAAGAGTTTCTCTGTGAAACTCAAGCACACCCCGTTTTCAAGAGAGATGGGGAGCGGGATGGAGGGTGAAGGTGGCTAGATGGTGGGGATGAAGTTAGGGTGGAGGAGAGGCGGCAGAGAAGGGTTAATTTCCTTGCCACAGAGATACCCAGGCGTTCTTGCAACATCCATCCATCCATCCATCCATTCCCAACACACACGCACGCGCGCCGCACACACACACAAACACACGTAGGATGGAAAAAAGACCCTGGTGGGGAAAAACCAGCCAGAAAGACAAGCTACTCCTTTAAGATGCTGCTGCAAACGCACGCTCACACACCCCTCTCCGGCTCCGTCCTGCGCTAGTACCAGCAGCCACCAAATAACTTTTGCTTCCTGGCCCTGGCTGGGCTGCCGCGAGTGGCTCCGGAGCGAGCCCTACCAAAGCCTGCACGGTCACCGAAGCCCTTTCAAAACGAAACCAGGCTGGGAGAGCTGCAGCGTCTCCCCGCTCCTCCCCGGCTCTCCCCGCCCGCCTTACCCGGGCTCGAGCAGCTTCCCGGAGCGGAGACCCCGGAGGCCGAGGACCGCTACCCTCTGGCGCTCCGCCTTCCCCGCTGGCTGGCGCTGGGTGGGCGCGAGGGCCGGCGGGCTGCGGGGCCGCTGCTCCTTCCCCGCGCCGCTCCCGCTGCCGCTGTGGCCGCCGCCGCCGCCGCGGCCGTCAGATCGGGGCTGGGGAGCCCTCCGGCTGCCGGGGGGGCCGCCCGCAGCCGTCCCGGAGAAGCGGGCCGGGGGAGGGGGCCGCCCGCTCCGCCCGCATCGCCGGCCGGGGCCGAGCGTGAGGTCGCCGCTAACAAGTGCAAACTTTTTGGCCCCCCTGGGCGGCTCGGAGAGGACCCGCGCTCCGGCAGCGGGCAGCCCCCGGCCCCGGCGGGCTTCGCTGCTGCCTGTCGGGGCGCCGGGGCATCCCCCCGGCGCGGCGCGGGCCAGATGGCGGGGCACTTCACTGCGCCCCTGCGCTCCGCTCCAAGTTAATGCCGAGGCTAAATCCTCTTGCCATCACTCACGATCACCATCGGGGCTTTTATCTCTCGGTCTGATCCGGGCTGCGTAACTTCCTCTGTGTGGCTTTAACACACCATCCCACCACGGAGCAACGGTCTTCTTAAAGGTGCAGGAAGGAAATACTGCGAGACTCGGGGGACGCGCCTCGGCCCGGGGAGGGGCGCGGCGAGCTGGGGCGTCCCGCCGGGCCCGCGGCCAGAGTGGCTCCAGCAGGCGGCGCGGGAGCAAGCCTGCTCTGGGGGGTCGCTGCCTAGACATCGCCTCCCGGCCTGGGGGCCAGCGAGCCCGGGCGCACCGAGCGCATCCTCAGCCCGCTCGGGTCAGGCGCCTCGGGGGCTGCGGCGTCCGTTTCCCAAACCAGGGGCCGGAGCGGTAGGAGCGCCCATGGGTGTGGGGGCTGCCCCTTCGGCACCCAGGAGGGGCCAAGTGAGTCAGTCCGCCCACCCCAACAGCCCAGGGCTCAAGGCTGCTGCTCTGTCTCCCTCTGTGAAGTGCTGCCACCCAGAAGGCCCCAAGCAGTGGGTAAAGGGGTGGGTGGGTGGGTGGATTTGGGGAGATGGGGAGGGGGAGCATCTGAGCGCACAACCAGAGCCTGAATACCAGCTGACACATCGCCGCCTCCACCCTGATGGGCCCTGCTTTTGACGAAGCCAAGCCAGCTCCGGAGGGAGTGCAGAGTAGGGGGGCAGGAGGGCCTCACTCCCTGGCAAGCATGGAGGAGGGCGTGGGAGGACTCCAGGGCAGAGGCCGGGGAGCTGGCAGCAGCAGGCAGCCTGGGGCGCTTCAGGCCCCGGGAGGTTTCCTGCCAGGCGCCCTGGGCCATGGGGGCGCGTCCTCCTTCTTCCAGGGAAGCGTGGTTTTCGGGTGCTCCTGGCCTCCTGCAGGGGGGGTCCTCCCTGCAGCACTCAGGCAGGCAGCACTGTCATTTGGCTGCACGGAGAACAAAGAGCCTGGGGACCGAGGGGGTGGGGGCCATCCAAGGTCACAGAGGGTGTCAGGAGCAGGGACCCACCTCTGTTGCCTCCACCTTAACCCTTCCCTGCTCTGGGCTCTGCTGAGCTGGAGGGGTCTGCGCCGCGAAAAGCATCTGGACTCTCAGGTGGGGCAGAGGAGGAGGATTCAGAGTCATCTGCTGTAATGATGATGCGGACGGTGATCTAACGTTTATTGACACCTGTTTCGCTTATGCCGGCTCCATGAAACTGGTTTGTGCGTGGTTCCCGCAGGTTCTTACCAACAGCCTGGTGACTTAACTCGGATTAGCCAGGGCCCAAGTCAAAGCTAATACTTAGAGTGTTCAGTGACTCACCCAAGGTCATGCGGTTTCGGGAGATGCTGGCCGGCCTGGGCTGGGCTCCGGGCTCCCAGCTGGTACGATGCCCCCGCCCGACCTGCTGGTCAGCCTGGGCATGACACAGGCTGCTTCTGAGCCTCAGTTTCCCCATCTGTGAGACCCAAGGTGAGTCTCCCCTCCCGGAGGGGTCAAGGCAAGATTGCCAAGCGCCCCCTGCAGGCCCGTGCTCTCAGACCCCACTCTGCCCCACCAGCTGTCCAGCAGACGCACGCTGGCCCCAGAGCTGGTCTCAGAGCAGCCGGCTGGAGGGCGCTCCTGGGAGGAGAGCACATCTCAGGGGCCTGTCTTAAGCATTCAGCCTGCAGGCAGCAGGGAAGGGCAGCGAGGTGGGGCTCCTCCCAGGCAGGTGAGTGATGACCAGGGCTGGCCCTCAGCCCGCTGTCGCCCCAGGCAGGGTCATCAATCCCAGGGAAACGCCCAGCTCCTCCATCATCACCGACTCTGGATGCTGTCAGAACAGCCAGCGATTCATGGAGGAGGGTGCTTCTTATCTGCGTTCATCCAAACGCAATGGGGGCAGGGTGCACCCCCGTTATTGCTGGGGTGGTTTTAGTGATCCCGATGCAAAGCCGGGTGCTGTGGGAAACCATGCTGAGAACCCCTCCAGTCCCACTCTCCCCAGTACTCCTGCCACTCCAACGAGCAGACACCAGCAGCATCTTCAGGGACCGTGTGCTGACATCTGTCTCCTGCTCCCCAATTCCAGACCCTGAAAATTATGGGACTGTGGGTTTTCAGCCCCCTAACTAGCTTTGTGCCTGGGGGCCATCTCTTCCCCACTCTTGGCCTCAGTTTCTCCCCTGCACAGCGAGGGGATTGGCCTGGGGGGCCGCCCTCCCCCCCACCCCCCCACCCCCCCGATCCTGCGTCCGTGGCAGGCCTGGCAGTCTCCGGGGCTGGTACTCCTTTCAAGTGAAAAATAAAGTGCTTATTTTCCCAGATGGGCAACAAATAGGAGTCCAGCCATGCAGGGACCAGGTGGTCAAGAGACGTTCATTTTTAAATGTCATTAAGGTCCCTGATGACAAATGACCTTTTCCCAGCAAAGAAAAGGAGCCGAGAGCAGGGGCAGGAAAGTGTTACTGAGTCTCCCAAAAAATAATCGCTGACTCCCCTCTCACCAGCCGCCTAATCACCCTCTTCATTGGTGGGATTTTGGCTGCACTGCACAGTTTTAATTTGAATTGTGTATGTAGAATCCACTATCAAAAGGCATCTGCAGAACAATGCATTTAATTTGATTCCACCTATTTCTTCAAAAAGGATATTACATCCTTTTTCGTATATATAATATATTATATAAAATAAAGATAGATGCCAAAGTGCGAACAGCGCGCTGCGGGGAGAGTGGAGGATGACATGCTTTATTATGTAAATAGATACATTCTTCCTGTGTTGCCCGACTCCTTTACAATGAGGAAATAGGCGTGGGATAGACCGGGAATAGGAAATGATGAAGTCACACGTGAAAATGATCTTCGGGCTTTGCAGTGAGAGGTAACAGATGAGGTCCAGGCCCTGGGGGATTTCCGAGAGAAGGTGAATCCTGATCCGATGGACAGAAGGACGGACAGACAACATTGGGTCACCTCCCTGGGTCAGGTGTCAGCTCAAAAGCTACGCCCACCACTTCCCACCCGTTGCCTCGCTCACTCTATTCTCGCTTATGCCACACGGAGATTTTGCTTTGTGCCCTTGACCTTGAGCCGTTGCAGTGTGGCTATAAGAAGGTGTTAAGAGCCAGAGAATTAGCCCAGGAGCATCTGGGGTTTACAGGCGTCCCTGGGCCTTTTTCCCTTGGCCAAGGCAGGGGAAGGGGACAGAGACCAAACCCAAGACAAGGGCGGCCCCCAAGGTGACAGCTCCAGGCAGCGGCGGAGCCCGTGAGCAGCGCCCGACGCCTCCTGCCAGGCCTCAGCGCCAGTCTCAGACCACACTCCCATTAATTATTATTACCGTATTAATCATACATGTGATTAATTCAGTAATGGTGATTCATAATTGATTGCATTTTATATGGCGCCTTTCATCCACACATCTCCAGGATGAGCGCCGCCTCCGACGAGAGCCACAGAAGGAAGACGCCTTCTCCGCTTGCCGGCATTTTGTTGGATAAACTTCTCTTCGCAGAGGCAGGGGGTTAATGGCATTTGGTTGCCAGGCCTGGTTCTGTGCCCGCCTCCCTGGGTGCCGCCGCCCGGGCAGTGTCATCCTGGCCGGGCCTCCTGCTGTACCCTGCCTGTCCCTGGGAACCTTGCCTGGGTCTCCAGGCCTCTGGGGTCAGCTTGGGCTTCGTGGAGAGGGGGTGGCACTAAACCAGGCTCCAATCTTTCCTTCCCTGGCCATTAACTGTGTGGCCTTGAGTCTGCTACTTCCCCTTTCTGGCTCAGTTTACCCAAATAAAAAATGAAATTAAAATAAGTCTCTTCTGAGGGTTGTGATAAGACTCACATGCAATGATGCACAGAAAGCACTTGGAGCTGGCATGCAGTAGGTATGCAAAAACGTGGTCAGGAATGGGGCGGGGCACTTGGGCTTGGTCCCAGCAGCAGCAGCTCTGGCTAACCCAATCTCCTCCCTTCTTTGGGCTTCAGTTTTCCCAGCTGTAAAATGTGTCAACCTCCAGAGTTCCTTCCAGATCTTAAATGAGCACTTACTATAGTAACGTGGGGATTTGGGGCTCCAGAATCGAGCAGCCCTGGGCTCACATTCCTACTCACATTTCCCAGTTGCACGGCCTTGGGCAAATGCTCCCCTTGGCCATTCTCCGTGGCCTCTTCCGGAAAATGGGGTAATAACAGTACCTGAGCCCTGGGCTTGGTGCAAAGATTTAATGAGCTAGTGCTTGAAACCTGTTGGATTCTAGAACGTGCCTAACACAAGGTGGCTCTGCTCTCCCACACCAGGCACGTGCATAGCAGCTTGCTGGTGTCCCCGCCTCGCCGCGTCCCTACCGCCCAGTGAGACGAGAACACTGAGGCTGCACGCTGCTCTGGGTTGGTGAGTCAGGGCCAGCCAGCAGCGGCCGATGTGCGGTCTCTGTCCCAAGCTTATGACCCCAGGAGAGTGTTCTCCGCAGTGATGAAGTCCCACCTGTCAGCCAAGGAGGGACCCAGAGGGGTTGGCTGCCCTCCTAAGGCACACGTCGGCAGGCGTCTGGACGATCAGGGCGGGCTCTGTTGAGCGGGTGATATCATGGGGCTGCCTCCCTCTGCCCACTGAGGTCCCCCCTGCACCCCCACACCCAGAAGCCGGTTGGGATGTCTTGTCGCTGAGCCCCAGGCAGCATGGCGGGGTGCTGACATAGGGCCCTGTGCCTTCAGACCGTGCTGCTGGGCTCCGCTGGGGGGTGTCTACTGCAAGGAAGAAGACCTGCCTGCACCCCTCCTCCCAGGACTGGCAAAAAGCTGGGGTTTCCACCTGTGGGTGCCACGAGCACCTTCATCAGTCAAAAGGCCTCTGGTTCCCAGACCCCACAGGCAGAACCAAGTGCTGCGGGTTCTGGAATCTCCAGGGGTGCCTCGAGTCTGGGAGATGGGGTGCAAAGGAACATTGAGCTCCCTCTCTCAGTGGGAACAGGTACTGCCCCAGCCCTGCCAACTTAGCTCTCAGGGGACCTCCCCTTGCAGGAGAGGCTGAGTTACCCACTGAGCACCTACTGTGTGCCAGTACTCCATTGGGCAGGGTGCAGAGGGCGGCAAACCCACCTGGTCCTGCCTTCAGGGTGTGGCTTCTGATGGGATGATCCATGCTGAGTGTCAAGATGCCTATTCCCGTCACAAAAGGCCACTAAGCACCTACTATGTGTCAGGCGCTATCAGATCAAGCCTGGGAGGAGGCTGAATCTGGGGAATGGTGAATGGGTGTATATCTGTGTGTGCATGTGAGTGTTGAGTGTGTGTCTGTGGCTGTGTGCATACGCACCCTCCTGTGTGTGCAAGCCCAGTGTGCGTGTGCCCGGCCTGGCAGCACCACCAACAAGCGAGTGGACCCCAAGTGAAGGGCAGAGCAAGTCCTAGCTCTCTGCTGGGGAGAAGAACACTCAAGAGCCCCAAGAATGCTAATTCCCGGGCTCCTTGGGGACCCAGACCCCCACTCCCACCCCTCCCTGCCTTTCCTCATCTGGGATAATAATAGCACCTGCCCCTTGCCCCAGTCTGGGAATGCAGAGGAATGTGGGGGTGGGGGGTGCTGTGTCTGCAGCACAGAGGGCTGGCCCTGGATCACCGAGGGGCTGCTCTGGGCGAGGGCGAGGCCTTTGTTCTGTGATGAGGGGAGTCCACAGTCCCGAGGGAGCCTGGGGCCCAGCAGAGGAGGCTGCTCTGTGCCAGAAGAACAATGGAGTTCACGAGGGGCACAGGCAGTGATGCGGCCCCAGCTCTCCTTTTGCCCGCGGCTCCAGAACAGCAAGCGTGATTCAGAGTTCACTTTTGGAAGGTCGAATCCTCACCTCTCTCCCTAACCATTCTGATGCTGTTTAGGGGACTTTTCTCCCCATTATCAGTGTGGGAGTAAGAGAGTTGGGGTGTTGGGGACAGAGGCTCATCACCCTCACTGGTGGAACCCCTCATCTTGCTGCTCCCCTTTGTCTCACCAAGTGAGAAGCCTTCTAGAGGGGCTGTGGGCACCCGGGTGTTTGGAGCTGGGCAGGGAAGGGGCGCACCAGCAGGCGGGAGAAGCTGAATAAGGCAGCAATCCAAGGGAAATCCCTCTGTCAATCATCAGAGGAAGCTGCTCCCTCCTGCTCCCCCTCCCACCCCATAACTCTGTACCTAGAGGATAACATTTTTCTTCTTCACTCAGCAGGTGATCTGGGCCCCAGGAGGCCACAACAGATGTGCCTTCCTCTCAGACAGATGCTGATCACAAATAATTCAGTTATAGAAGTGCCTGCCCCCACCATGGCCGTCCCCTCCCCCTGATGTCCCCAACCTATCCCCTCCCCCTCCCCTTGACAGCCTCATGGATCCCCAAGTGGCCTTCTGAGCCCCACGTCTCCATACAGGTTCCCCATCCTTTGCACTCCAATCAATTGCATCACCTAAAAAGGGCTCCTCATAGGACCCAACCCAAAGGCCCCCCGGTGCAGATGTGCAGAGTCCAAGCAGACGAGGGCTGCGTGTGGACAAGCTGACTGCAAGAGCCCTGGTAACCAAGGGTGGCTGGGGATTCTGCAACAACCACAGGGAGAGAAACAAGTGGACAGAGAGGAGGTTCCTGTGACCCTCTCGCCTGGTCACACGCCCACTCACCTCTGCTGCGTTGCCTGCAGCAATTTCTCATTGAACTGTTGATGGCTAGGCCGCGTGCAAACTCCCCTCCTCCCCCACCCCCAAAACCCCCGCATAGAGGTCCGGATCCCTGGCTTGGGGCGCTGTCCAGGGTGCTGCTGGCTACCCGCGCCGGGGCGCTGTCCAGGGTGCTGCCCAGAGCGCATTGACCCTACCCTGACACGGGGTGCTCTCCGGGGCTCCTGGCTGTGCCTCTCTAGCTGCTGGTCAATCTGTCCTGCCCAGAGGCAGGGCTCAGGAGTGGGGCTCCCTAGTGTTGCAGGTACCATCGCTTACGAAGTTCGACTCTCGATTGGGGGAACCTGCTTCCCTTCCTCTCTTAACGGCACTTGGCCTGATGGATGGAGACAGCCCGCAGCTGCTACCATCCCTCTCTCTGCTGACTTTCCCAGCTGCCACCCGCGACCTCTAAGATTCCGGCTTAACATGCCGCCCCCACGCTCAGGGTTCCTCAGCTCTGCGGGGTCCCAGTGAGTTGGGTTCCTTCCTCGGCTGCTCTGCCCAGTGGCCCGACCCTTCCCCTGCTCTCACGTGGGGTGGGGTCCATGCGGATGTATGTAGTCCAGGAAGGGTGAGGCTGCAGCGCACCTGACTGCTTTTTATGTCACCCGAGTGTCGGAAGAAAGTGGCCCCTGACCTGCCTGACGGAGGACTCCCCAGAGTTTTTCCTTTTAATCTAAAAATCTTGGGCCACATTTGCAGGAAGTCTGGCATTTATGAGTAGGGGCCCCAAACCTGACTGTCTGGGCTTAGAATCCTTGTGTTGCCACTTGTTTCTTGGGGATACCCCTCTGAACCCCAATTTTCCATCTGTTCAATGGGCAAAACAATAATGTCCAACTCTAAGGGTTGATGAGGATCTAACAATGAAAACAAGGTTTTGGGGTGCTCATGGGGGTATGGGTGTCATCCCCAGCACCATCAGGCATCCAGGAGCAACTGACCCATGACCCTAGAATGAGCCCCCTCCCCCCAAAGCCCTCAAGGCCCCCAGCGACAGGACACACTCACCCTACCTCGAAGGAGAAATGTCACCTTTGACTTTGAGCTCATGAGACAGTCCAATTGGGGTGACACCAGGCACTAAAGGGAGTAGAATTCAGGTCCAGATGGACCACATCTCATTCAAACCAACTCATCTTGACCCAGCTTCCATCAGTGTCCCCCGAGAAGCTCCAGCCAAGGCCCTGCTCTCTCCAGCTCCCCTTCCCTGCGATGCCCCGTGCTAACCTGGGGTCCTTATGATGAGCTACTGCTCTTGGCAACAGGGTTCAGAAGAGACTGCCTGGGATTATTTAAAGAGCTCCCCATCGACTGTGCGCCAGGCTCTGGGGCTATGTCCTTATTTGTGTCCACCCAGAGAGGGGGGAAGAACTTGCTTCCATCCTGCACCAGGCTTCACACCCAGACTGGCCTGCCCCCTAACCAGTGCCCTTGGTGCCTCACCCTGCCGGCCCAGGGTCCTTCACCCCAATCTTCCCCATAGCTGACACCCCAGCCCCCTCTCTGAACCGCAACGTCTTCTTCCGTGACACAAGGGGCTGAGCAGGTGCTACCTGGGGGTTCCTCTTGTGCCCCCCTTTCCAGATGCACCCCCAGCCTCCCTGGACACAGGAGTCTGCGCTTGCCCAGGAGGACGTGTCCCTGACCTGTCCACAGAGACGATGGCCTGGGGACAGCAGAGACACAGTGAGAGCAGGCTTGCTGGGAGGCTGATGTTCCACACCACGTGCTGCACAGGTGACCCCCAGGGCAGGGCCAGGGGCTGGCGCAGGGACAGTGGGGTGGCCGGCAGGGGGGCAGGCCTGGGTGTGCTTGGAAACGCCTTCCCTGCACACCGTGGGGAGCACTCCTTCTGCAGCGAAACTGTCTAATCTGTTCCAAGCAGGCGCTCTGTGCCGGCGGGGCCTTGGGCTCTGGGGTGAGACTGGAACTCCTTTGCCAGAAGTGACAGGACCATTTCCAGAAAGAACCTCTTAGCATGAGGCGTCCACTGCAGGGCGGCTCTGCCTAACTCACCTGTGCGAGGGCCGCAGCTCCTGGTTGCTGAAATGTTGAGATGCTTCGGGCACTGACCTGCCTTGGCCCCCCAGAGCATCTCCCGTCCCGTCTCCCAGACACCTTCCTCGGACTCCTCTAGGCCACCCCACCGCCCCGCAGCCACCTGGGCCAGGGAAGAAGCAGGTGTCTCCGACCTCACTCCTCCTCTCCTGGCCCCGCTGGGTTGGCCGGCTCCTGGGCAGGCAGGTCCAGCTATCCCAGTCCCCCAGGGCCAGGCGGGTCTCTGCTGCCCCCCAGGGCCTCTTAGGTGGCTTCGGGAAGAGACCCCTCCCCAGGACCCCTTGATCCAAGCTTGTTGGGCCAACCACCTCAGGGTCGCCGGGCAGGAAGGTGACGTCTGTCTTGCAGATGCCTCGGCGTGTAGCAGCCCCACCCCCACCCCGAGTCCCGTGGTCACTGAGAACTTGTGTTCTCTGCCCCCATAAAGCTCACCCCAGTGCACTGTGACCTAGGGGTGAGGCTTCTGCTTAGAGAGGAGGTTGCCTTGTCTGCTCTCTTGCAGGCAGACTCTAGGATGGAGAGTGGGGGAGCAGGGAGGATCAAGGGGGGCAGTCCCAGAGAGCAGTGTTGGTCCTGCTGTTCTGAGCAGGACCCCGGTTACCAAGTCAGGCCGCTGTCCACTGGTCACAGCTGCTGGGAGGGGGGGCGGCGTCCGGGACCCCACTTGTGCTCCCTGTCCTAGAGGGTGGGGACGGGTTTCCGTCCAGCCTGGGGAGAACCCAGAACCCTACCAGACACAGGCAGGGGCCAGGGAGGCTTCTAGCCGGCGCCCCTGAGCACATGGCCTGGAAGTGTCCAGACAATAAGGCGGGTGGCGGGGGCGACGCTTCTCGGGACCTGAGGGTCAGCTTGTTTACCCACCCACCCGCTGTCCATCCCCCACATGCAGGGCACACCGCTGCACGCCGAGCTGCGCGGTGGGGCGGACCTGCCGGCCGGCATCTGCTCTGGGAGTCCCCACCCGCATGGGGACAGACAAGGTGAGTGCAGGTGCGTGCGGGCTGCCGGGCAGGGCGGGACGAGCCGTCCTCATCCCGCAGCGCTGCCCTCCGGGACCGCAGGGTTATAAATATCCTGCTGAGTCAGGGGGCTCTGGAGTGTCAGCATCACAAGACGCTCGATGCCTTGACCCCCACTGCCCTCTCCCGCCCTCCTCCCACCTGCCTTCCTTCCGGCCTCTGCCCGCGCAGGCTCCGTCCAGAAGGCAGCAGTATGATGCCAGAGGTCTGCCGATGGAAGGAAGGGGTGTGGGGGCCGAGGGGAGAGAGCAGGTCCGAACCCCGCTCTGCTCTGTCAGCCCTCGTAGCTTCACCTGAGCCCTCGCCCGCGGAAGGAGGAAGAGCGGCTGGCAGCTTTCGGCAGCAAGCCTTGACCCCGGCCGGGGATGGTAAATGTGGCGCTGTTCGTCCACCAGCTGACCCCGGGGGCTAGGGGACGATGGAGGACAGGTGGTGTATGGCTCTGCCACCATCACACTCCAGAAGGCGGAGAAGGGGGTTATGGTGGGGGCCCAAGGCTCAGCAGCTCCCCCGGCGCCTGTGTCTCCCCTCGTGCCCAGCCCCTGCCTGCCGGCTACACCTTCCCAGTCACTGGCCCCTTCCCTGCAGCGGGCACTCAGCTCTGCCTGTCAGGCTTCGTGGCCCCTGCATCCCCCGCCCCCGCGCCAGGTACTCGGTAGACACGTCGGCTGAATGGATGGGCCCACGTCGAGCGGGAAGAGGGTGTGAGGCTGTTGATTTTCAAGGACTCCTGTGTACACAGGTAAAGCTGAGTAATTAGTGGATTAATAGGATCAGCATAGTTGCTAATTGGAATATTTAAAATCAAATTTCCTTCTAGTTCATGCCAGCGCCGTGCCAGTGCCCTCTCTTCCCGAATAGAATTGTCTCAGCGGTCAGCGGGCCCCACGCACGCGCGGAGGGCCGGGCAGTCGCGGCTCCGCAGGACGCCTCGGTGTTTGCCTGGTGAGGTGGGCGCTCTGGGTGCGTGACTCTGCATCGCCACGAGCCCCAGCCGCCTGCCGGAGCCCCCCGTGCCCCCGGAGCTGCCACACACCGGCAAGGGGCACAGGATGATCGCAGAAACCCGTTTGGTACGTGGCCCGCCTGGGTGCCCCGCCTTTGCCCGGGGCTTCCTCCTGTGACATTTCCAGGCCCCTGGTGATTCCAGGAGCGAGAGGAGGAAGAAGAGGAAGGAGGGAAAGCAACTTTGGAGGCCAGAGGAGCAGAGGATGGACTGCGGAGGCACTGACCCCGCCAAGTGGTGCCTACTCATTGCACATCCGTGTCCCTGAGGCCCCGTGAGCCTGGTTACTCCGCCGACCTCAGGGAGCGTGTGTCTCAGCTGGGGAGTGCGGAGGCCTTCACGACCGTGCCAGGCCTGGACGCCAAGGACACACACAGCGGTCACCCCACACCCTGCCTTCCCCCTTTATCCCATCTCCCAGCCACGCTCAGTGCCTCACAAAGAAGGTTGGAGAGTCCCGCTTAAATGCCGGCCCCGCTGCCTCCATGCTGTCTCCGGGGCTCTGCCTGCCCACTTCCTTCGGTCAGTAGGGCCGGCTGCGTCCTGAATGCCCTGGGGCCTCTGCGCAGATCCGGGCATTAACAGGGGCTCCTGGCCTCGGCCCGAGCGCTGCTTCCCCAGGCCTCAGGGGACCCCACCTGCCGCAGAGGCCAACACCCCCTCTGAGCAGCCGTCTCTGGTCACTCCCTGACCGCGCCACGTGTCGATGCACTTGCACCTGCAGACAGCCTCCCGCAGGCCGCTCCCAGCCCCGCAAGGTGACCTTGGGCGTGTGGACTGCACTCTCGCACCTCGGTCACCTCATCTGCAAAGTGGACCTGAGAATCGCCGGCCGCCGGGACAGAAGGGACAGGGGCGGCACACGCCCCAAAATGCGTGTGGAGCATCACAAGGGCCCTGCAAGCGCAGGCGTGGACCCCGCCAGCCTGCTCCCTGCTCTGTGGTGCCTCCTCCGAGCCCACTGACGCCGCTGCAACATTCGTTCCGTGTTGTTTATGAGTGACATGGGGGTCGGCTTGCCCACCTTGCTGGAGGGGACCCAGGACTGCTGCTCCAGATGGGGCTTGGCGGGCTGCTCTCTGGGTCCAGCTCTGGGGTTCCTCTTGCACGTCAGAGACTTGAAGCCGCATTTTACCGGGAGCGGCTGGGGACCTGTTGAGAAAGAGGGGCGGGCTTGTGCTCCCCGCCGGCCCGGCCCCGTCCCGCTCTGCTCAGCTGCGATCCTCACACACGGTGGGAAAGTCACCGTCTCAGCCCCTCCCGGCCCAGAAGGGCGGCTGTAAACATATGGAAACTAGGGGGGTACAGAGCAGAGCGCCTCGACTCAAACCGCCTCGCGTGCCAGTTTCCGCACAGACTGGAGTGCAGCTCGGTGGGGAGAGGCACGGAGGGGAGTGAAATTTGGGGAAAGGGAAAAACAGCCCGAGCGGCTTCTCCTGCCGTGATTCCCGCTCCCCGGGTACAAGGCTGCGTTCCATGGCAACAGCGTTCACACTTTGCTGAAATAAGCGCTCCTACCAGCTGGACCCATTATTAAAGAGGAGCCCCAGGATTAGCACACTCCCCGTGGGTGACACGTGGTGCCAGCTGCCCCGAACCGGCTTCCCCCGGCTCGAAGGTCCTCTGCAGCCACTCCCCCCACGCCCCTGCCCACGGCCGCCGAGGGGTGCCCAGAACGAGGAGGGGGGCCTTGAGACCGGGAGAGTCCATCCTGGTGCTACAGACCCCACGGGGGGTCAGGGAGTGGGGTTCGGATCCCGGCTTGGCCGACATCTGGAAAGAGTCAACTCTCCTCCCTGCGGCAACCTGCACGCCTGTGAAATGGGCAGGCTGGGCCCCACGGAGCTCTGAGCACACAGCCGGCCGAGACGCGCCTGCTTGCTGGTGGCTGATTCTCGAAGATAGTTTCCTTTTCAGGAACGTGCCTGTTGTGTAAAGTGAGGGATTCTTTTAGCGTTTGAACACTTCATGAGGATGCTTTATGCCATTGGCCATTAAGCCATTAAGCTGTGTGTGTGTGAGACAGGGAGAGAGAGAGAGAGACACACATGCAGAAGGAACAGAGCTGCGAAGCCAGACTCCTGGGTGTGGGGCCTCTCCGTTTCCTGACTGACGTGGGGTCTTGCACCCCTGATCTGCTCGCTCTCCTCCCCAGAACACCCATGGCACGTCGAGCACGGAGTTGTCAAGAAACGTTCAATCCTGCTTGCCTGGAGGAACGTAACACCAGTCACTCTCACCAGAGATAAAGACAACCCTGGCTAAATGCAAAGTGGGCTCGTAAACAGATTTTTCTGGACAGAAGGGGAGGAGCAGGTGAAATCCACTCTGGAGGGGATAAGAGTGCTGAGTCATTTCCGTTTCTGCGTTTTGATAAATGTGCTGTAGCTAAAAGAGCAGCTACCTCAGGGGGACGAGGGGTCTTGGGGTACAGCGATCTCTGCTATTTGCAACGTCACTGAAATTCCTAACTTGTCCGACACTAACAGCCCGAGTCTATATATGGCTGCTTTAAAAGGGCCGAGGACCTGGTCCCCACTGCAGGCGTCTAAAGAGGCAGAACTTGGTGGCCGGCAGGGTCTTGGACTGGACCCTGGGTCAAGGAGGAGAAGAAAATTCAGAAAAGAACAGCTCCGGGAAAAAGAGCGGGATGGCCGCGCGCTGCCTCATGGGAGCACTTTCTATCAGCTCACGTCCCCGGTCTGGTCACTGCTCTGAGCCCGGAGGGAGCCTCTGGCCAGGGGCGGAAGCCCAGGAGCAGCCGCTTGGTTCCAAGGAGAGCTGGGGGCCTATACAGCTCTGTGGCCATTGTGGGGGTGACCGGCACATTGTGGCCTCGATGCCCACACTCTGAGTGGACTCAGTGTGCCCCCACCACTCACTTGAAGACGGCTAACTTCATGTTAGGTGAATTTCACCACCATAAGATTAAAAATACGTGAAGAAAAAATAGAGCGTGTCCCCATTCTCGGAGACGCAGCCACGGGCCCCTCGCTCTCACGTGGCCCCCGGGGACCACGTACAGGCCCCGCTCGTGACATGGGCGGAGGGAGCTCACCTGGCGGGAGGCTGACCACCTGGATCCAAGTGAAGGGTGCACAGGAGCCGATTCGATCTGGTGTAGGCTTGACAGTTTTTCAAATTAAAAAGCGAAAACCAAAAACTGACACGTGATTGAAAAGGGCCTCGTGCTTCCTCCGCAGGAAACTCACCCAACAAGCAGAGTCATCGCCAGGCAGGCCCATAGCGTCGGGCGCCCATCTGAACAGAACAGCGGTGCCTTAGCTCACAGACACGGCTTGGGCTCGTCTCTGAGCTGGGCCGAGCGGAAGCAGCCCTGGTGCTCGGGTGGAGGCCCCGGGCAGGGCAACCGCACCCAGGAGGGACGGGCCAGGGGGCCTGTCGAGGCAGAAAGAGACCAGGAGCAGGTTCTCCGCAGAGCTGCACAGATGGGTCAAAAGGAAGGGGCTCTGGAGCCCTCGGTGGCTTTTTGGGCTTTTCCTGGTCTCTTGCAGAGAGGCAACCAGGGACAGGGCAGGCAGTGAGGCGGGCCTCCCAGCCCCGGTGAGTATTCACTCTTTCTGGGCTCTCTGGCGGCGTGTCGGGGTCTCTGCTGCACCCCACCACACAGTCCTCTGCTCCACGCTCTGCTCTCTGCTGCTTCCGCCACTGCTCGTAAGCCCAGTCTCTGCCCTCTGCCCAGGTGCGCCCCCTCTCGCAGGCCACACCCCACTCAGGTGCCACCATCAGGCAGTGCGTGGCCTGCAGGGGTCCATCAGGGAGGGGAGGGCGGAAACACCTGACGCCTCTTGTTTACCTTGCAGGGCCACAGGCTAAACCCGCGAAAGGAATCGGCAGCCGCTGGCATGACTATTGTAGGTGCTACTGGGAGGTCCAAGGGGCCCGGTTTGGGAGATGGGGGGCTTGGGGGGCTATGAGACCCCACTGTCCTTTGCAGCCATTGACAAGTGGACACGACCTCTCTTGGTCACCGGCAGCCACTCGGGGGCCTGACGGCAGCCGGTCCCTGGGCGTGTGGCCGTGGGATTCCTACTCTTCCTTGCTCAGGAAGATCAGTCAAGGGCCTGCTCTGGGATTAGCAGAGTGGGGTGAGCGGGGGCAGGCGGGGGGCCGGGGGTCACATCCGTCACTGCTGCTTCTCGGTGCTGGTTCCTGTGGCGCCCCATCAACACCTGAGTCACCAAGCCCCTAGCGCTAAGGCTAGCAATCAGGTTAGGAGGGCATAATTGGATAATTCAATTGCTTTCCAGGGAGAGCCACTGTTTAATTAAAGAGGCCTGGAGACAGAGTGGGAGGCTGGGGGAGACCGCCCGATCGTCGAGAGAGATTGCAGCATCTGACAAGGTGAGGGGCCTGCCGGGGCACCTGCGGGCACCACGGCAGCAAAGTGGCCGCCGTGGGCAGGGGGTGTGGAGAGCACCACGCTTCCCTGCCAGGACTGGGAGTGGGTCACGTGATGGCGAATCGGAGGAGATGCAGTTAGCCTTGTCCTGGAATAGATCTGCATTCCGTAAACACCATGTCCTATAGTCTGCCGCTTTCTAGCTGTGTGACCTCAAGAAATTACTTAACCTCTCTGAGCCTCAGTCTCCTGCTCAGGTAACAAGGTGAAGGATATACCCGTCAGGCAGAATGAAGGTTTCTTTTAACATTGAATGCTTTAAATTTTTTTTTATGTTAGCTGAATAGGGCCAAATAAAGCTGGGTGCGTGTGTGCATGCGAGCGTGCATGTGTGTGTGCTTGTGCGCGGTGAGCTTGCTCATACGTGTACAGGCATGTGTAGGGATGCGTGTCTCTTATTCAGGACACACCTATGGAGTTCTCCGTGACTGGGAATGAGGCTGCTGCCAGCTTGCCTGCCGGGGCGCGAAAGGGTTCAGAACGGGCCCAAGTGTGTGCCCAGGGCCCCGTAAACGTCCATTACATTTAAAGAAAAAAAAGTGATGGGCACATTTTGAACTTGGAGAAGAAAACTCCTGCGAAAATTTTGGACATCCTTGTCGAGTACGAGACGCAAGCTCCGGAGCTCACTTCTGAGACGTGCTCAAATGAGTGTTCTCTGCCTGGCCTCCCGGCTAATTTCAAACACTACTGGGAGTTGCTTATAATTAATTAGGGGTAAGAAACCCTAGGATAATGTTATCATTATCAGCTGCTGGCACTGAGGCGCCTGCCGTGGGCCGGCCAGGTGGGCGAGGGGCGGGGCCCTGGCCGGGAGTATGGGTCGGGACCGAGCCTGGGTGGGCCCGTGGCCTCGCCACCAGGCCTCCGGAGTGCAGGAGGATGTGAAGACGCCTCCAGGGCAGGAAATGGGCAAAATGTGCAAGTGCCTGCTCTTTGCTGCCGCCAGGACGGGCAAAGCAGTGAGCGGACCAGTGCTCCCCATCTCCTCCAATTCTGTCAGGGCACCCCTCTGGATCTCCCTCAAAGGCCAAAGATGCCACTCCCAGGGGCCAGGCGCGATCCACAGCCCCGGGGCGGGGTCACTGCTTTTAATTGGTGCTTCTCAGGTTGAGGCCGCAGCATCCCCAGCTGCAGGCCCGGGGCTGCCTGCCGACCGTCCACTCTGCCCTCGTGGGCAGTGTCCTTTCAGTCCCCTTTCATTCAGCCTGTCATCCCCGCTGCCGCCTTATTAGGGAGTGCTCAGGCCTCCCCCCGGGTCGGCTTTGCCCTCCCTTTTCAGAAAACACGTGGCGTTTCACTGCAAACTAAAAGCGGGAACAGGCGCCTATTACCTGCTTCCGGCTGGAGGGGGAGGGGCAGCACTGTCTGAGCTGCGGGGGGTGGGGACCGTGGTCCTGAGGGAGCAGGCACCCCCACCAGGGGCCCCCGAGGGGCAGAGCAGAGGAAGGATCCAGGCTTTGCAGAGCCTGGCAAGGCTGAGACCACACTGCAGAAGTGCAGAAAAATAAAGAGCGGTACCTGGATGTCAAGTATTTTTTAAGGGTCATTAATATTAATAGAGTCATTCCAAACAGAATAATGAGCAGGACTCTAATTAATCATTTCTAATGGTGGCTTTGCTCCCATTTTCATACTGCATTTTTAATCAACAAGTCTCCCAGGGGCCTTCTGCCACTGGGAATATTAACTGGAGGTGGCCCCCCCCGCCCCCATGGAGCCCCGCTCCGGTCTGCATCTGGCGATTGTCCCAGGTCAGAAAACCCACAAGGCTGCCCCCAAGACCCTGCAGTTGCAGAGAAAATGGTCAGGCATTCACTCGACAAACATTTTCAAAGTCCCTGCTATGCACCCAGTACTTTGCTAGGTTCTGAGGGTGCAATGGTGGTGAGTGTGCCCATCAGGGTGGGCAGAGACCCAAGCTGCAACGACCACAGGCAGTAGCATGTGCCTGGAGCTAGCCGGGGCTGGAGGAACCGCCCAGGAAGGAGACGACTAGTTTGTCTGAGGGTAGCAGGGAGGCTTCCTGGAGGAAGCGACGTGAAGCTGAGCCCTGAGGTGTGGGTTAGAGTCCACGATGGGACAGAGGACACGGGGGTGGGGGGCAGACAAGCACAGGCAAAGGCCCAGAAGCAGGAAGCGAGAAGCTCACAAGCTTGAGAACTGTGTGTCCAGCTGCAGCACAGGTCAAGAGAGTGACCTGTACCCCACATGCTCCGCGTGTGACCAAAAAGCGGGTGCGAGTCAAACGTCCCCCAGCCGAGGAAGGGCAAAGCATGGACTATAACTCAGCCCTAAAGAGGAACAAAGCCCTGACACCACGTGGATGGCCTTGAAATTGTCAGGCCACGTGCGAGAAGCCAGAGAGAAGACGACACCCCCTCTGTGGAAAGCCCGCCACTGGCGAACCACAGGCTGACGGCCTGGTGGGGGGCTGGCCAGGGCCTGGGTGCTACGAGAGGCGACGTCACCTAGGGGTGAGGGGGTGGACCCAGAGAGAGGTGGAGGCGGCACAGAAACGTGAACGTGCTAAATGTCACTAAATGGTTCACTTTAAAATGGCTAATTTGTGTTATGTGAATCTCACACTTAAAAAAAACGGTGCAAGAAGAAGGAGGAGTCAGCCAGGAAGACGCGGGCCGGCGGCCGTCTCCTCCCAGGGGCCCCCAGGGGCCCGGGGACACCACGTTCGGTCACCTGTCCAGCGTCCCCTCCTCAGCCGTCACCACCCTCTCGGGAGAAAGGCGCCCAGGCCAGCCTGGTACCCGCCCCGTTCTCAGATCGGCAAGGAATTTTCTGGAAGCTGTTGTGATGACCAGCATTCTAGCCCGTTCTTGAGGAGCAGGGAGCTGATGACAGGAAAGGGCTTCGAAGCGCCTGCACGGAGCGAGAGCCCCCACTCTGCCAGCGGCCACCACGCCGGCGGAGGACTGGGCACCCGGCGCGGCCCAGACTCCCTGGCAGGGATCTGCCTGCACCGTCCTACCCGCCTGCCAGCGGCCGTGAACCAGGCACCATGACTGAGCCCAGCTTACAGGTGAGGCGACTGGCTCAGAACTGTGGGGTGATTTGCCCCATGTCGCAGCTGGGAAGTCGCTGCCTGAGCCTGCGTCCAGGCCCGTCCGACTCCCACGTCCGGCGCTCAGCCGCCCCTCTCTGGCGCTTCCGGGCAGTGGGCTGCTAAAGGCCCTGCCCCTCCCGGCCTCTCCCGCCCTTCGCTCAGGCCGCCTTTCCTGTGCCCCTGCAGTGGCACCCCAGGGCGCTGCTGAGAGCTGCGGGGGTACCGCTGCATGTTTGGGACCCCGTTCCAAGGCCCCCGCGTGGCTGCACAAGCCCAGCCCCCTGGGCCCGAGGGGCTGCGCTGTGGATGCGGTGCCGGAGCCCAGGCAAAGTGGACGGGGGCTCCTTAGCGCTTCATTGGCGGCCGGAGATGGACCATTAAAGATGTGAGCCGAGGGCAGCTGACACCGCGGCGTGTGTGTCGACTGGCCAGCGAGTGGCATTTGTCCCCGCAAAGCATGTTCTCAGCCTGGTCCGGCCAGGAGCAGGTGGTTTCAGCTTCTTCTGGGTGCTCCAAGTCGCCCCTCGGGTGGTGGGGGGCTGCCCGGCAGGACTAGCTTCCGTGCAAGGCCCAGAGGGCCCTGGGGGAGCGTGTGACAAGGGGGGGCAAATGGTGAGGCCCCAGAGGCCCCAGGCGGGAAGCACAGCCCTGACCTGCCGGGAGTGCGGGGTTCAGACAGGCGGACGCGGCTGTCGTGGGAACGAGACCAGAGACCCACTCAGCTCGCCACCCTGGGCTCGCCCTCCTGCACGCTCCATGGCTCACCCGAGGCTCAGCGACGGGCTTTGGGTCTCGCAATGATTTGAAATAGAAATGCTCAAAAGGGGGGATGGGTGACATTTTTATTGGCTCAACTGAAAAGGAAGTCAGAGGCAGAGGCGGGCAGCCCGGGAAACAGCTCCCAGCAGCCAAAAGCCGGCGTCACCCCCCGACGGGAAGACCCGGGAAGCAGCTCAGCCAGGCCGGAGGCCGAGGGCTGGACCCCAGTGTGGCCGCCACGGGCAGCTGGCAGCCTCCGACAGAAGCTCGGCCACCAGCCACTCTGCGCTGGGCAGAGGCTTGGGGCCTGGCCCCAAGGGGCTCCCGTCCAGCTGCTGGTCTCCTGGGCCTCTCCCCTTGGAGGAGCAGGCTCAGCGTCCAGGGCTGAGAAGGCCTGAGGCGGCCGCGGCTGAGGACGGAGAACGCCATTAAGGAGCGAGGCTGATCGATACTCACAGCAACGAGGAAGGTCTAAAAGCCTCTTCACCGAGCCTGCTGCCCCATCAGTGGGGAGAAGGGCAGGAGCCCCTTCTCTGGGCGGGAGCGCCATCTGGGGGGAGGGGCGCCTGGGGGTGAGCACGGGGCAGGCGAGTCAGCACCTGAGGATGGGCTGGCATGGGGGGTCAGCCCCCCCTGGGGCATTCGGGGACACCAGACAGTCCCTGGGAGCCCATCCGAGGAGATTCGTGCTCCAGAAGGGACCTTGGAGATCCCCCCAACTTTCCTCCCTCCCCCCCATTTGACAGATGGGGGGTAAAAGGAGCTGCTGGAGGTCCCGAGGCCGGAAGGTTCTGGGCCTCGGCGCCTGGCCCGGGGGACTGCCCCTCAAGGCCCTTCGACAGACCCTCTCCCTTTACTTCATTGTCATCAGTGATGCCAGCAACCTGGAAACCTGCTACTCTCTGAGGGGCCTGGCATGGACGGTGCCCAGCCTGGCGGGGCAGCTGGCCTGGCATTTTCCGTGAATCCGTGTGAGTGATGCGAGCTGCCGAGAGCACACTGAAGCCCGGGCGCAGCTTTCTGGGCTCGGGGGAGACGGAGCCCCAGGCCCGGCCCAGCCCCAGGTCCTGCTCCGGGCTGCCCTCCAGCCCCGGGCTCCAAGCCCCTGCATGGGGCTGCCCTTGGGGGCCTCGTCCGGCTGAACTGTGACCCAGCATAGGGCCAGGGGTTCTCTCTGCTTTGCCCTGAGGCTGCAAGCTTTGTGGGGTCAATAACTTTACCCCCCCAATTTAGCTGCCGATGCTGGAGCTGCCGACTGGCACCACCGGCTCTTCCTGGGGGACCCTTCCGAACCAGGTCCCTGGGAAAGGAGGCGAGTAGGCCCTGAGCGACAGACGCCGCGTGGGGACCTCCCGCGCCTCGTGTGCCCGCAGGAGGGAAGTTCTCCAGCTCCGCCATTCTAGGCTCGGGCCCAGCTATCATTATTGCTGTTCGGAAACACCGAGGCCGGGCCCGGCGCCCGCGGGACGCTCCCTGCCCCCCAAGCGGGAGGCTCTGCGACTGCTCCCCCTCACCAGGGATCAGACTGAGCCCGAGGACCCACGTTCTGGGGACGCGGTGACAGAGGCAGCCACTCAGGGGATTTTCTCTCCTCTATGTCACCGGGCAAGAATAAGCGGGGGAGGCCTCCCCGGTGGCGCAGCGGTTGAGCGCTGTGCTGTGGAGCTGTCGGCAGCGGCGACGCGAGTTCGAGGCCCGGCCGGGGAGATTCCCACACGGCGCGGCAGACCTCTCCCGCTCGCTGCCCCCCTCAGCAGTGTGTTTCCGTCCATCTGCCTGTGCTGCTCCCCACTCTGTCTCTGGTGAACCCTCTCACCCCCCACATCTCTGGCCTGTACCCAGCTTGTATGCGTAAATAATAAATCTTTAAAAAAAAAAAAAAGAAGTGGGGGAACAGGTGATTCCTTGAAATTTTAAACCTAGAGTGACACATGGCCGAGACATTCCGGGCAGACCCCAAGGAGACGCAAGCCCATGATCCTGGCCGGCCGGCCGCAGAGCCCGAAGCAGCTCAGACGTCCAGCAACAGACAAGCGGGCGACGAGGGCCGAGTCCACGTGACGGAATCCCACTCGACCAGAGTGAAAAGCGTCTGCACCCACCAGGGCGTGGACGGAAGCGGGAACCACGGAAAGAAGCGGACACGAAAGGATTGATGTGGTTCCCCTTACAAGAGATTTCCAGTGTAGACAGATCCGTGGACACAAGACATACTGGGAGCTGCTGAGGCTGGGAGGGAGGTGGGGGGTAGGAGCCCCCTTTGCAGTGATGGACATGTGTGGAGCTGGAGAGCGCAGCACACGGCATGGTGAATATGCTGAGTCACTGAAAATGGTGAATTTTATATTGAGTGAATTGCTAATCATTTTTTTCAATATCTTTTTTCTTTTGAAATAGGTGTGGCTTTGGTGCTGTGGAGGTACCCTAATAATGGTGAGGGTGGGTGGAAAGTGAAGAATGAAAGGTTTAAATGAGAGGACTGAGGGAGCCAGTCCTTGGGGGGCACCCTTGAACTTCACCCCTTTTCTGTGCCCTGATTCCTGGATGTGTCCCATTAAGAACCCCAGGAAATCTGTGTCTGCAGCAGGCAAGAGAGGGCCTGAGCCCACAGCCTGGGGGCTGTTGACACACTCCAGAGGAACACCTCATCAAACTCCAAACAAAACGGGCGGACTGGGCACTAGACAACGCAGGCCTTGGTGAGAACATTGTGAGCTGCCCAGGCACTCAGCAGGAAATCTGGCTGGCCTGGGTGGGCTGGAGGGCAGCCTGGTTCTCCCTCAACCTTACTTGAGATCATTTCCCCAAAATCAAAGTCTTGTGCCGTTATAAGTTTTCCAAGCTGCTCTGATGTGGGGTGTTGGCCATGGCCAGGTGTAAATGTTCTCACCAGGGCTGATTTCTCGCCCGCACCTCAATGTTGCTGCATGTGGAGATGGGAAGAGCAGCTTGGTGGCCCTGTCCTTGAACAGTGACCCCAGCACCCCAAGAGCACAGGTTATAGTAAAATGTGGTCAAATAAAAGGGAGAGATGCATTTGAGTATTTATTACCTTTGTGTTTAGAATCATTTTAAAATCTAAGTCTATATAATTTTATTTTAAATCATGGGTGTCTTTTACAACACTCGCAGAACTCCTGAAAATGTAACAATCAACTCCAGGAGCACTGGCTCCAGCTCAGTGCTGCCCTCCCCTGACCTCTGACGCTGCCCCCCTCCCTGGGGACGCCGTCTTCCGTCCTTTAACTCGGACTAATCTTTCCCTGTCATACCAAGAGCTCAAGTTCAACGTTTAGGTTTAGCTCACAAACATGCTGGTTCCTGACAGTTCCTGTCATGAGCAGAGAGGGGGCTTTGGGGTCAGACAAACCGAGTTCAAATCCCGCACGAGCCTCTCATTAACCATCACCTTGATGTGCTTGAAGCCCCCACCCCCATATGTAAGATAGATCGTTATAGTTGCCTGGTGCGTTTGGGCAGGGATTAAATAAGGCAGCTTGCAAATTCCTGTCTGCGGTTGGCAGAACACCCCCCCCCCAAAGATGTTTGTGTCCTAATCCCCATGTGACTATGTTCCTCTACCAGACAAAAGGGACTCTGTAGATGAAACTGAATTAAGCATCTTGAGATGGGGAGGTTATCCTAGATTCTCTGGGCAGACCTAGTTTATCACAGGTCCTTATAAGAGGAAGGGGCAGGAGGACCAAGGTGAGAGAAGTGATGACAGGGGCGGAGGTCAGAATGATGCAGGTCTAGCAGGCGCCTCCCAAAGTTAGCAAAGGCCAGGGGTGGACTGTCCCCCAGAACCTCCAGAAGGAACTCAGCCTTGCTGACACCTGGATATTAATTCTCAGAGACTGATGCCAGGCTTCTGACCTCTAGAACTGTAAGATGATAAATGTGTGTTGTATTAAGCACAGAGCATGGGAATCTTTGTTACAGCAGCAACTCATACACTGACCCAGGACTGATATTTAGTAGGAGCTCTTTCCCTTTTCTCACTCCTTCTGGAACAAACCACCTTGTCTCTTCTTGTTTCCCCTCACTGTTCCCACCCTAGTCCCCTGCACTGGCTTCAGAATAAAAAGAAAATCCCTCAAAAGGTGAAAGAAAGAAAACCTCACAGCGTGGGACCCTCACCCACCTTTCTAGCCTCGCCTCATGGGACAGGGCTCTTTAAACCCAAGACCTGCCCTGAGACGTGCCAGAACATTCGCCCTCCACCCTCGCCCCCTCCTCCTCTCCACTCACTCCAATTCCACCCAGAGTCCCACCCGTGTCCTCCAGGAACCCTCTCTGTCCTCCTGAGGCCAGGAAGCACCTTTCTGATGAGTCACCGCAGTCGTCGCAGGTAAAGTTTCTGGTCTTCCTCCCCATCTCACCCACCAGGACCAAGGCCAAGGGCACAGCATGCAACTCAGAGCACAGAGGGAGTGGTCAGTAGATGCTTGTGGAGCTGGACCCGAAGGGAGGAGGCGGAGGAGGTGCGTGGATAGCGCCCATGGTCATGGCTGGTCACCGTTCCACTCACTTCCTCATCTTCCCAGGAAGGAACAGAGCCAGGGAGCCGGAGAAGGCCGCTGGCAGCACCGGGCAACATGAATACTTTATAGCGCAGGATTTACACAAATCAGCGGAATCCCGACTGAAAGGGAGGCGATGGAGTCCATTTGTCAAGGGAAGGGAGATCTGCTAAGTGCATGATGGAAATCTCTAGAAGGGCCTAGGGCGCTCCAGACATATTTCTGTGCTGAAATGAGCCAAATGCCTGAGTAAACAGGGAAAAAGTGGGAGTCAGCTGTCTGGGGGGTGGCTCCAGCTGCCCCTCGTGGCCCAGCCCTGCTCAGGTGCCTGTCGCAGGTGAGCTGGCACCGGGCCGGGTGCAGGGCATGTGGCTTCTGGAGGGAGCACAGAGCTGGCAGGAGGGGAGATGCGGCCCAGAGCTGTCTGGACTTTTACGTCTACCTGGGACGTACGCAGCGCAGGGAACCCGGCTGCACGGGTGGTGAGAAGCCTGGAACTTCCACCGTGAGACGGGTGATAACCAGGAGGCCTCGTGTGTCGAGGATGCAAAGGCTGAGGGTCAGCTGGGAATTGGGGTGTGGGCACACAGAGAGGCGTTTTCAGAGCTGCAACTTGCCCCTGCAGGTGCTTGGTGTATCGAGGGCCTATGGTGTCGAGGACTGGGCTGAGAACATCCCACAGCCACGACGAACGGAAAATGCCAGGATATGCCAACCCTCCCCTGGCTCTGGACACATGCGGGCCAAGTCTCATGCAGTCCCTGCCTTTCCGGCCGATGTTTTGAGGGATGGAGGGCTGGGGGGATGGAAGGAGGCATATCTGCTAGGTTGGGGCAGAACTGTCCTGCCCCACTCACTTTCCAGGCCTGGCTCGTGAACAGCCTTGTCCACCGCTATAGCCAGGTCAAGAGCGTTTCTGGAATGTACCAGCCCCAAGGTAGGTGAGCCAGGTCCGGGACAGTTAGGACTGGAGAAGTGGATTCTGTGCTAAGATCTGAAAGTCTGGACTATGGAGATAGACGGAATCTGGAGAAATCCTCAGGTTGGGATCCTCACCTTCAGCCTTCAGCCCCGTTTACTACTTACACCAATACTGTAGTCACTGCCAGCAGCAGCTCAGGAGGGAGGCTAGAGCTGCCCACAAGACCCCCACCCCGGCCTCCACCTCCTCATCTATAGGAAAAAGAAGCATCGCCTGGCAGGAACCTCGCTCTTGCACCCTCCAACACCCCCGCCACTGTCAGCCTGGACGCTCTTAGACCAGTCTCCTTGCACCCCGACCCCTATTAATATGGGCCGCCCCAAAGCCAGGGCTATAGCCCACCCCTCCTTGGATCCAATTGAAGCAGAGGGGCTGGGCAGGCCGGTTCTGATAGCTGAGAGGGGGGCTGCTTCCTTGGGGCACATGGATGGCGTCTCTCCCCAGCACTTCCCAAGTGGTTTGGAGACCCTACTCCTTGGGAACGCACCCCACTTACACTCTGCTGCGTTCTTCTATCTCCTTAGGTCCTTCCAACCCTCTCGCTACAGTCAGACACCTTGGTGCTAATTTTTATTGCTGACCGGAGGAGAGAGAGCCCTCAAATCCGGGGTCCCCAGCCTGGCCCTACGCCGGGCAGTGCTGTCTCATGGGGCTTTGATTTGCCTTTCCCTGGCGACCAGTAATGCTGAGCCCCCTCTCATGTGCTTATTCAGTCGGGGTTCGCAGGTGCCAGTGAGAGGCACCGCTCTCAAAGCCGATCAAACACACAGAGCCTGTATCGGCTTGGCTGAGCCGACTGCAGAAATGGAGAGGCTGGAAGCGCTCCTGGATCTGGGGACTTGGATGGAACCGGGGCTTTCTCTTCCTGTCTCTCCTCTCAGCTGAACCCTGCTCTGTGGGTGAGCCCTGTGCTCTCAGAGAACTTGCCACAGTCTTCCCGTTCCTTAGGAAGGGGGAAAAGGTTTTCACCCCTCGATTCAGGGAGTGACTTCTAGTGACGTGGCTTGAGGCGCTTGCCTAGCTATGCGCCGATCACAGCAGGTCCCTGAAGGGAAGTGGGATTTTAACACCAGGAGACTGGGAGGAGGGCCCGACGGACAGGCAGACACACTGTGTGTGTGTCCAGCACAACCTCCCCACCTGTGCTGGAGAGAAGGGGTCAATTAGCAGTGACCTCGCTTTTCCTGAGTGCCCCCCACTTTCTCTGGCTCCGCGCCGGGGGCCTCCTCTCCTGCTGCTGACAACTCCAACAGCCGCGTTTGCTCACGCCACACGGCCCCAGCCACCCCCGCTGTGCCGCTCGGGCCCCTCGTCACCTCCTCGCGTACTGATTTAATTTCTTTATTTTGTCTCCTCTTCTGTTTAACTTCAATATACCTGCTTTAAAAAGAAACCACCATCACAGTACGCGGAAGGTCAGCACACTGGCTGCAAACAAGATACCTGTACAGTTAGCGGGAGTGAAACCAAACAACACTGTCCATCCCGAGCCCGGGGCCAGGGCGTGCTGCTGGCTAAGAAGGGAGACGGTGGGCACAGGGAGGTGTGAAAGACACGGGGACGCCTGGCTCAGAAGCCCCCTGCACGGCACGCGAAGGCGGAAGGAGAGTTGGACAGAGAGACGCTCTGTGATTTCACCGCAGAGCCCCTGCACTCGCCAGCAGGACCACCCACCCACGTGTTGGCAGGCAGGGAGGTAACACACCAGGAGACCCCCCAGGGCGCCCTGGGCCAGATTTCAGATCCCAAACCCCCAGGCTTGCTACACCATCCCTCTCTGCTTCCCCCTTGGTCTCAGGGAGGGCTGGAGTGGGGGTGTCTGGCTGACTTCAAAGTCTGAGCAAAGTCTTCCCCAAAGGGTCCCAGAGAAGGGTCCGAGGGGCCCAGGATGGGCCAGCCTGGGCTTCCTCCCACCATTCCCATTCCACCAACATCTTCCCAGAGAGGACTGGCTCCCCTCCCCCATGAAGGCCGCAACCTTGACACGCCATCAGCCGGGGCTGATAAATTGGTAGCATTAGGATTTCGATAACTCGAGGCCCTGAAGCCACTCACTGGCAGAGACAACCCCACCCCGAGGCTGAATTATTCATAAACTGACCATGTGATTGAAAAGGCTGGAAAGGGCCGTTGGAGGGCCAGGCTTCCAGAGGAAACGCGTGCACCCTTGCAGTTCTGCAGCAAGGCGGCGGGCACTGTTTTATTAATTGTAAAGACATCAGCTCTCTGTTCCTGCTTTCTATTTTTTATTTTCAGTAATGGGGGTCACTTGCAGGGGGCGGAGAAAATCCCGTTTTAAAAAAGAAACTGGAGTCAGCATCGAGAACAGAAGCAGGGGGAGGGGGCGTCTTGTTGACTGGCTGGGTTTTTCGGGGGCTTTCGGAGAGAAGGGTGGAATATGAGACTTGCTTATTGAGAAGAAGCTATTGATTGCTGGAAATCGATAGCAGTAAAGAGTTCTGTCCGAATCGCTGGCTTTGAAGGGCTCAGAAATCGCCTCCTTGCTTTCTCACTTCCTCTGCCGGGCCTGGGCGCGCTCTCGACCTCCGTAGGTGAGTGCGGCGCCCAGCAAGGCCCGGGGCAAGCGGTGATTTCAGTCCGCAGCCCCCTCCGCATGTCTTCGCGCCCACGTTGGAGCCACGGAGTCATCTTCTGGACGCAGAGCAGCTTTCCTTTCCCTCTCAGGAAACCCAACACCAAGTTTCATGAGACGGGACCTTGGTGGTCGGGGAGAGGAGTCGGGAGGAAGTCGGGGTGGTCTCCCCAGATCAGGGGTGCCTACTGGGTTTAGAAAAGCGTGTTGTGTCTCTGGTGGTCTCTCAAACTGAACCATCTGCTGGGACTGGCCAGAAGGAAGGCCGGAGGGGAGGGGTCTGCTGAAAACTGAGGAGGGGGCAGGAGCTGGGCCCTGGGGTCCAGCAGCTACGGCTCCCACCCCCTTTTCAACAGAAAGTTGAAATGAACGAGGCTGGAGGGCGCTGGGAGTTGAGAGAGACTTGATGAAAACGAGGAATTAAGCAGGATCGATAGCGAGATCGTGCCAATAACTGTTTGTCTTCCTTTTGCTGCTTGTTCCCTGACGATAAGCTCAACTATTTTATGTGGGATTTCAACTTTTCCCTCCAAATCCCTTTGCGGAGGGGCCCGGGGGCTGGAGCCAGGCTCGGGGCCTCCTTCTTCCCTGTCTTAAGGTTGAGCGATGGAAGCCTGTGTGGGGGTGGGGTGTGAGTGGAGGGAGGTACCCGAGTTCCAACAGGGGTTTGGAGGAAGGGGGGCTGTAGGGGCCTCACCTGGCTCCCTCTGGGTAAACAAATGCCCCATCAGCACATCGGAGGGCCCTGGGGGAATTACCTAACCTACTCAGTATTTTGGGAAAATTCGAGAGGCTAAAGCTGAGACCAGAAATGCAAGATGATCTGAATGTGGTACAAATATCTGAGAAAAGACAGAGGAGTTGTTCTCAAGCGTTTGCCCAAACTGGCCACGCCAGCCCCAAGGCCATAGCCCGCAGGACTGATGGAATGAGCTGTCCCCAGTCCAGATTAATCGAATGTTCTGTCCCCCCACTCCCCCCCCCCAATCAGACTGTGACTGGAGCCAATCAATCAAGTTGATAGATTTTCCCAGGCAATACTCACAGTGGGGCAGTGAAGAGGTCGTCTGGTGGGGCACACACTGACTAGGCTTGTCCCCCACCCCTGGAACACGGCCTACGCAGGCTTCTTCTTGAATCATTTGACTTCGTGTGCATAACGACCCTGAAGATGACAGTTGTCAACCCAGGTCACCGTGGTGGAGACTTGGACCTGCCCGTTGACCCCTTAGATCTGTTACAGGGTAGGAGAGAGGGACACCCCTGAAACCCCAGAATGCCCTGGTCTAAATGGGTTCTGCCATCCGCCGCATCAATACAAAACATATAGGACCTTTTGTGGAAAGAAACTTTAATACAATTAGAAAAGACAGAGAAGAAAAAGAATATATTTTCTAAGTCAAGCACCCAATGTTATCCAACTCCCCTTGGATACAAGTCCACCCAAACGGGATTGGCCCAAAGCAAGTCTTGAAAGCCTGCCACTAGTCCAGAATAGGTTTTGGCAGGGAACCACACATAAGGGTCAGAAACAGCCAGACAATTCTGGGAGGAACCAAAATACCTTTCGGCAGGGCCCCATCCAAAAGGGTCAGAAACAGTCAGACAATTCTGAGGGGAACAGAACAAAATCAAAACCAAAATCAACACAGCCATCGTTAACTTCCCCACGGGTCTCTCACCCACGTCTTTCAATCAGCCCAGGCCAGTGCAGCTTCTTTACAAGTCTCTCTGCTCCTTCAGCCTCTTCTGGCTCCATCCTTCTTCCGTCTCCTCCTGTCTTCTGTGTTCTGTGTCTCCTCTGTGTGTCTCATCTCTCTTCTCAAGCTTCTTATATCCTGCTCAGTTCCACCCTACCTTGGGTGGGAAGGGAACCTGGGACACACCCTTTTTCCTGGGGACCACCCTGTTACAGATCCAGGTAGGGGCAGGACCCCCACCCCGTGGTCCAATATGGACGTCTTGGCTCAGGGCTCCTCTTCCTGGCCTGCTTCCCTCTCACCCCATGCCCCGTGAGTCTTAGACACAGAAAAGCCTAAGGGGTGGGCCCACGTTCCAGGTCAACAGTTGGCTTCTGACCACACCCAACCTTGGCCTCCCCACACTCTCTGGCTCTGGCTGGGAGTTCCTGTATCTCTGGCTCCTTGGTTCCTTTTGTTCTCCCTTCCCCTCCTTTTTTCTCTCTCTTCTAGTTCCAGAGCCCTTCCCAAGTCTAGGCCCTTTGGGTCAATAAGATGTTTGCTATAGATTTGTAGAAATATTTTCGTAATTATTGTTAAGTCGAATGATGTTACTTTAAAAAAGAATCTGTGAAAAATGGGTTACCGAGTAGAAGGATTGCAGAGTGAGTTCCTCTGCAAAGAGGGTGGATGGATGTCCGGGTCTGGGTGGGCTTGGGTGGGGGCTGGGGTGGTGTGAACAGCCTCCAGGCTCCTGCCTGCTGAGTGTGTCTGTGTCTCGTGGTTGCTCTGGCATAGGAGGTTTGTCTTTGGTTTGCCTTAGATTATCTTTCTCTGTGTTTGTATTTTACATAACAAATGCCAGGGGGCTACCTTTGGAATTCTACGGGATGCTTGATTTAGCTTCTTCAACAAATAAAAGGCATTTTAAAAAAGACAGTTAGAGATTAAGGGACCAAAGAGTAGTGTTGGCAAATGTGATACGTGAGCCTTGTGCTGACGAAGCACCTGCCACAGACACTCGAAAAGAATTAGGAGAAAAAACTGAACATGGGTCAGATATTAGGTGGTCTGGTGAGAAGAAGCAATCTTGAATTGCATTAGGTGGGTTAATGCTACTGTGGTGAGAATTTAAAGAAAGTTCTTCTCTGTTAGAAGAGGAGACGGGAATAACGCCCGGTGCAGTGACCGGCTCTTGGAGATTTTCCTTAAAACCACTTTTGTTTGGTCTTCCCAGCACAGCTGGGAGCCTGGGCTCAGCAGGTATTTCTTGTTCTTGTCTGGTTGACCAATGAGAGAAAATTATCCCAAGACATTTAGCTAACAGCCCAGAGACCATGGACTCCTGACCACATGAGTTTTACCGAAAGCAAGCAGGTCCCTGAACGTATTCATTCGTCTGCAAGGGTTCTTTGGAGAGCTGTACAATTAGAATTTATTAAAATGTTTGGCATAATAGCTTATGAAACTTTCCTTAGGAGATAAATCCAAACCAAAGTGGAAAAGAACCTTCCTTTGGAAATGGAATGGTGTGCACACTCCGTCAGAGATAAGATGACAGAGCGCGGCCTTGCCGAAGGTGCGCGAAGCTGGTGTTTGTGCTGCTCTTATTTAACAGCTTTAATAATGATCTGGAAGACGGAGTAAACAGCACACTAATGAAATTTGCATAAGATCCTTAATTGGGAGATGCTGTTGTCACCAAGAAGGGCAGGGAGGGAGCGCAGATGCCTCCAAGGGGTTCAAGATATTGATGGAAAATAACAAAATAAGATTTGGCTCAGAGGGAGAAAGACAAATTCAATTGGGAGGAAAGTCTAAATCGGGCGATTCTCCGGAGAGAACAATGCAAAATAATGCTGAAGAGGTTCGGGCAGACAGCTGCAAGTTGCTGTGGTGAATGTGGTGATGTTTATGGAGGACTTTCAAAAGGGAGCCTTGTGCTCCCAACGCCCCCAGTTTCATAGACCCCAGAAACTCCATGCTGGATCTCATGAGTCACTCTGGCTCCAGACACTCCCTGTCGGGACGGGTCTGTACAGAGAAGTAGGGAATTTCCTTTATGAGCTCATCGGCTCCGGGGAGACTGGACTTCCCCGCAACTTTGCCCTCTGGGAGGGCGCTGTGGGTCAGGAAAGTTTGGCCCCTGGACGGCTTTTGGGCTTGGGCCAGCCAGGCTGACCCAACAGTCGGCCCTTTGTGTTTCTCTAGATCAGAGAAAGAGAAATTGCCACTTTGAGAAAAGCATCCCAGAGCTGGGAAATGAGGGCGATTGGGGTACACTGCGTGGTAAAGGGCATCTCAACCTGTTTCTGCTTGAAATTTACGCACTTGGTATCTTGTGGGCGCCCAGGACTGTGCCAGGTGTCCAGACAGACCTGATCATTATCTTCCTGGGACCTGACAATCTAGTGAACATTGTATCAGTGCTCAGGGGCCACCTGCCTCTGAAGGGGTCGAGACAGTGATGTGATTATATTATTTTTGAGGAAGATGTCCTCCATATGATTGCACGACTCCCTAACCCCCTGCCAAACAAACAAACAAACAAACTCCAGGAGACCAGCAGGTGACAGGCAGCGATAAAAGAAGTGGGGAAAGAAGACTTGGAAAGAGGAAGATAAATGACGAGAACAAGAAAGTAAGCTGTGGGTCACTGCCTCTCTTCGATAAGATACACCGGTATCTTTCAAGTGCTGACGATTAGGCTGATGGCTCTTTAGGGCTGCGAGTCTGCAACTCCACGAGAAGACGACCAGCCGACAGCTGAGTAAACTGGTTCACTTGGACTCAATCAAGCTTTGGTGTGAGACTGAGTTTCCAGTTCAAATTTCAGCTCTCACTAGCTGGGAGACCTTGGGCAAATGACTGAACCTCTCTGAGACTCTGTTTTCTCCTTTGTAAAGTGGGAATAGCAACAGCACCTACCTCTTGGGAGCTGGTGTGAGGGGTAAATGGAATCGTGTGTTTGAAGCTCCAAGAGTTGGTCTGAGCCTTGGTAAGTGCTCGGGGAACGTAACCATTATGCCCTCGTTGCGACGCGCAAGATCATGGGCAACACCAGCATCTTCTGAGTTTCTTGAAGTAGAACATTGGCCAACTGTTGAGACTTTCCATTCGGGCCACATCAACACACTCTTCTCCCAGGTGTGTGACAAGGGGCTGTATGCTTCCCGTGTGGTGCGGCCCCTCCCCACTCTTCCCTCTGGGAAGGTCATTATCCATGCTCTGCATTTATTATTCACTCACCTTTTTTCCAGTGCATTCTCTGTGTTGGGCTCCATGGATCAAAGCCTCATACCCAGGAGTTCCAGGTGCAGAAGAAACAACAATCACATGTCCTTTATTTCCTCGGGACCTGGGCTGAGCAACTTGGACCCCAAAGAGAGCTCTTTGCTCTCTCTTCCTCCATCTGCAGAATCTGATCTCCTGTATGCTTTATTGCAGCCTGTGACTTCTGACCTCGAGTGTCTTCAAGACTGAAGTGACAGCCTCTGAGTTAGCAACACCTGCTTTGAAGTCCAGTTCTGCCTCTAGTTTGCTGTGTGATCGTGGGGAAGTTGTTTAGCCTTTCTGAGCCCCAGTCTTCTCAGTCAGGAAATGGGGATGATCGGGCTCATCTCCCAGGCTGCCCCGAGGACTGAATGAATTAAATGACCTCCCTCAAGAAACCCCCTTTTCTGACTGGCAGCACGTGCCCAGTAATCAATGTTAAGCTGTGACTAAGCTAAGAGCTCTAATCAAATAACCTTGACCATGACGGTGATATGCATTATTTTACCCAATGAAATCCAATGACGGGTTTTACTTCGTTTAATGTTTACTGACACACAAAAAGCAAAGCTATCCTGAAACCATTGATCTTTATGACTTTGTTGAGGTCATTACCTCTTGGCCTCAGTTTCCCCAACTATCAAGTAAGAGGGCTGGATGCTTGATAATCTCTAAGGCCCCTCCTCTCTCCAAAATCTAGGTGGCCATGGCTGGGGCAAGACAGAGAATGTGGTCCTCATTTTCTGGTGGTCTCCTCTTGAAACAGGTATCAGGCAGAAAGAGCAGGCCAGTGCTGGAAAGTGGAGGCCTATGGGGAGGAAAGAGCAGTGATTTAGCGGGGTCTGAGGAGTTGTGATTGATGAAATTCAGGAACAGCCGATGGAGACTAAATGCCAAGGAAAAGCTCTCTGACAGTGAGAGATCAGCCTCCTTAGAAATTCCTGGCTTTTACAGCCAGGATGACCAGGCATCCTGAGTGGGGCCCGAGCAGACCTTGGCACAATGGTCGAGCTGAAGGTGTGGGGAGTGTGAGTAGGAATGCTTGGGAGCCCCCATTTCCGGCAGCAGCCAGCTAGGGTGGGTGGGTGGGGAGCAGAGACCCCGAACGTGCCCCAGAGCCAGTTGGGTAACAGGTGCCTGCTGTGCTCCCAGCAAGTGTCCTGTGGCCGGGCACCCCAAGAACCTTGCCCTGATGCTTTCACGTCCTGGAACGGCCCCATGGAGCGGGAGTCACACAGCCCAGTGACACACCCAAGCGGAGCGAGGTGAGATGACTTGCCTGGGATCACACAGGAAGCAAGAGGAGGCAGCAGGGTTCAAACTCGGGTCTCTGAGCCTAAAGGCCAGAACATTCTGCTGCCCTTGCAGATAGGCAGGCGCTGCTCCGAGCTGCGTGGTGCCCCGACCCTAATCCTGGCTCAGTGAGTATCCCTTACCCGAGCGAAATAGCAATAGTCCTTGATGCTTTTATCTCAGTGCACTTTTGTAGTAACCCTGCCGGCGGGAGATGTACTGTTCAATTTCTGTTTCACAAGCGAGGAATCCGAGGTCCACGGAAGCCAAGTAACAAGGTCACCGTGGAAACCAGTGGGGGATCTGGGCCGAGAAGCTTGCACGCTTAGCTCCCAACCAATTGCTCTTCTTTCTTTGCAAAAGAAATCATTTTCTTCTTTAATTACATTCTACTGTTATTGAAAACAACAACATAGAGATCCGGTGAGAATCTGAAACGGGGGATTTGGGACTGGCTTTGGAAACAAGATGGCCGGACGGTGTCGAGCAATGGAATTGGATAGAATTAAGTGACTGCGGAGCAAAAGCAGGAGGTTTGGGCCAAGTCTTTTAACTTCTGATGGCTCAGTTTTCCCTATAAAGTGCAGGATAATGATCACCCCTTCCTGCTCTGAAGCGGCCCCCGACCCCAAACCCAGAGGGTCACTTTTTCTACTAAGTGTGCATGGAAGATGTTCCTTGAGGTGCCGGGTGCATAGTAGGTACTTTGTAAAAGCACCACTGTCATTATTAGAGAAAGGGGGTATTGGACTAGAGGGAAGTGGCCTCCCCAGCCGAGGGACTCCAGTCACATTTAGGGACGAGAGGCAAACTTCAAAGACAACTCCAGCTCTGCCTATTTTTCAAAAGTCTCAGGACACAGGTGATTCAGGGCCGTTTCGTCTCTAGCACCTTGGGGGCTGCGCGCTATGATTGAACAGCAGGTCACTTTCCTGGATTTAGTGGTCAGTTTGGTCTGGGTCCTCTGGTCCGGGACCTCCTCGGCAATGCCCATCCAGACCGACACAGTGGAAAGCCAGGGGCAGCATCCCTGCGGCACTCTGTCTTTGGCTCACCGCCTCCCTCCCTCGCCCCCTGCTGTGCCCCCTCATTGATGGAGCCAGGTATTTGCAAACAACTTAGGCACACATGCACACAATCAATATCACAAAAAATAAATCTGCAGCAATTGACTCCAGGCTGTACTGTCACTAAGTGACAATGAAAAATGATCAGCACTTGAATACATTGCATTTTTATCTTTAAATCTTTCTACAGAAGCGGTGTCAATACCAGAGCACTAAATAATCTCTAGATAGCAGGAAGATGCAAGAACTTTTTTTTCTTCATGGAAGATGGATGTAGCTTTTTCAAAGGCCTTAAATACTGAAGCAAGGAATTAGCTCTCTAAATGCCCCACAATGACTGGCTGCCTCGTCAGTCCTCCGAGGACAATTTGAATACCTAACTCCACTCTTCCATCAGTGTTCTTTAAATAACAGTGCTTGGCTCTGAGGACTGGAGGCTCTCTCCAAGCCCTAATGAATCCATCAATCAAGGCTTGCTGTGTCTTCCTCCTCAGGCCAAGCTCAGTGAGCCAATGGGAGAAATTGAGGCAAGGGGGTATTTCGGGCTTTGTCTAACCAAAGGCACGCAGGAACTCCGTCTTCCCCAGGATCCCCCTCCTGTGGCCCTTGAGGACAGGGCCAGTTTCTCCGGAGCCCATAAGGTGAAAGTGACGTGAGCAGTCAGATTGTGGGGTCATCACCACTGAAGGCTCGCATGGCCCTATTAATGTCAGACACTGCTAACATCAGAAATGCAGAGAAATCGATTTAGTCTTGCCAGCATACATGGATGGCATCAGGGTGGAAGGATGTTTACTTCGCAGTAATAACCATCATGGACTGGGTTACGGCACCAAGCACTGTGCTAAAATCTCTATACACACCCTCTCAACTGAGGGAGCTTCACAGCAGTCCCACCAGGGGGGCGTGATCAACCCCATTTTACAAATGAGGCAACATTGCTTGCAACAGACAGTGCAGGGCAGCAGACCTGGGCTTGAGTCCCAGCTCTGTGTGAACTTGGACAAACCATGACCCTTTTGGTCTGCTCCCTCATAAAGAAAGTGAGAGGATTCAGACCTAGTGACCACACAGGTCTGCCCCCCACCTCGATAATCATTGGATCTGTGAATATTCAAGTAAAAGGGAATTTGCCAAGTGCCTGCTGCATGCCAGGTCCTGGGACAGTGGTTCTCAGATCTGCCATTGAACGATGTATCTTGTTAACTGAATGGAAAGGGAGGCTGTAGACATGGTTCCTCCCCCTCCCAAAAGTTATTGCCCAAAATAATTAAATATTAATCAGCGCTAGTGTGTCTGGCACAGGGAGGAGAGAGGGTTGATATAAAACATGCAAAAAAGAAGACAAATTTCTGACTTGCAAGACTCTGCAATTATGCTGGAGAGAGGAGATTTGTACCCAATAAAATATCCCCCATAAGAAATTGTGGGGAGAGAACACTGGAGGTGGAGTCCAAGGCCCTCTGTTCTAGAGTTGGCCATGAGGGAGCTAGGGCATTTTACCCCAATCTGGAGCTTTTGTTGCAGATCTAGTAAGAATCAGCATAGAACATTCAGCTTAGGCTTTTGCTCACTCTGAGAAATAGTCTGTGAATTCCTTGCTGACTTGGGAAACACTCAAATCTAATCAAGGTGAGCAGGGTGTATCAACAGGACTGACTAAGAAAGTGGTAACCTAATCAATTGTGCACTAACCTGTCTAGAGAGGAGCAATTAACAGGAAAGTATTGATCAGCATCAAGCATGAAAGAAAAGGAGTTGAGTATCAGGAATTGGTCAGTCTTTATCCGATACTGCCAAAGGGAGAGAGACGCTGTCTGAGGCAGCACTTTCAATGTCTCTTGGTGGCTCACCAATTCTCTAAATAATTGGGGAAAGAGTTCCAAACCCAGCACAGTTGGAAATAACGTTCACTGCATCCCCTCTGTGAGTGAACTTGAACATTAAAGCACACCAAGGCCAGAGAAGTTTGCTGGAAAACAAAAGAATACTTACCCTTGTTTAACCTGGCATTTCCCAAACTTATTTGGGGGCAGACTGGGGATTAGGAGTATATGTAATTATGAAACACACTTCAGAAAAGAATGGCCTAAAGATTTTGATCAAAGGTCATAATAAGCCTCACAGAAAAAAAAAGATAATGAGAAATTGGGGAAAACAATTTTAGAGAGATGTGATGCCTTAACTGCAAAATTAAGATATACAACTGAGGAAGAAGATCTCCCAGAGTATTGTATCAGGTGAAAAAACTAGATAAAAGAGATAGATGTCAATCAAGAATGTTTTCATACTTTTAAACAAAAAGGATAGAAAATATGTATGAAAACGTATGCTTTTATGGGCACAAGACACCCTTGGAATATATGAAATATAAATAAGAAATTAATGACCCTGGAGGCGGGTGGAGAGGTGGAAAGATAGACTTTTCAGGGAATCCCTTAAAAATTTGAACCATGTAAAAGTACTGTCTGTGAACGTATAATAAAAATATCATGAAGTACGTCAGTGTCAATATCTATGTGAAGGAATCTTAAAAAGGACCATTACTAAGAGTCACTGCTCCACTTAAAATACTTCAACAGTTTTCCACATCCCGTGGGGTAAGCTCTCCCCACCCTCACTCCCCAGACCCTTCCAAACTGCCTTATCCCTCCTCACGTTCCCATATATCTTCCCCAGTATGGTATTCTTGCAGCTCTTCAAACAAGCCACCATCTTACTCTCTTCTGAGGCTTGGAATAGCTCGAGCTCATCATTCAGGTTTCATATTAGGTATAGTTGATCCACACCGCTATCTGCTTCTCACCACGTGAATCGCCTTACCACTCTGCCCAGCGTCGAGGACGCTGTCCGTGGTGCTGAAAACAGTGGCTCATGGGAAAATCTGCCCTCATGGAGTTTGGATGTTATCTGTAAGAGACGAAACCTGAATGGACACAGGAAGTAAATGAACACAGACTATTTATTGATAGTCCCCCTTTCACTCTTATAGTGTCATTTGAATTATAAGCTATAAAGTCGCCCTCGCTGTGAAGAAGATAAAACACGCCAAATAAATAAATGGAGTATATTGTCACTGCCTTGTGGGCCAAGGTTTTCATGACCCTTGAGTTGAATATGTGTGAAAAACAGACAGAAACAGAAAAGCAAAGTAAAGAAGAAAGGCTGCTTTAAAACCCACTAGAAACAAAGAGGCCTTTAAAAACAGGGTCTTGTCCCTCTTGAGAATTACTTCTGCTCTGGGTAGCTTTTCATAGATGATATATCTTATCTTTAATCTTTGAACAGTCACAGAAATACTGAACTGCAGTGAAATGAAATCTTGATCCAAGCAAAGTGGAAGTAAGATTTCCCATCTTGGGGGCCAAGGCGCTTTACAAGCACATTTTAAATGTATGTTTTTCTAATCAACCTATTGGAGGGTGTTGCCTTGGGAACTAGAACACAAAGAGAAAGTTAGGAAATGAAAATGGTGTACTCCCCTTGTGCTTTTTTCCACCCCACAAAGTGTCCTAGAGTGAAAGCAGCTTATTTATGAAGATGCCATCAGTTTTTAAAATTGATATTGTAGATCTGGTCAAATGTGCTTTCACAACCAGTTGTTAATCCATTTATTCTTGTTGTTTGCTACTTTCTGAATTCTGATATAGTTACTTTTTTTATTTTAGGGGAGATACCTCACCCCAATGGAAAGCATGCATTTTGGAGTATGGGGGTAACTGGAAGATTCATTCTGGATCAATAGAGAAATTTTATTTGTGTAGCTGTAGGTCTTAATCGGGATTCAGATCCAATCTTCCAAGCACATCAATATCAACCACGGTTCTTAAGTAGTGTGTGCTTTCTTTGTAAATACATGTGGTTCCTGATATGATGCCAGAAGTACATTTTAGGACAGCCTTTTCTCTTCCTCTCTATACCCAGACACTGATGTTGCCAGGTTATGTTTGAAAAGTGAGCTCAGAGCTCTAGACTTCAATTTGTTGTAGATAGTCCTTGGCCTAGCCCACTACCAGTACTTACAGGAGATAGAGTGTGTCAACCTGAGTTTTGTTAACCAATATCTCTGAAGATTTCATTTGTATTATCATTATGGTTGTGTGTGGGGCTTTGGGGTTTTGTTTGTTGCTTTTGGTTTATTTGTTTGTTTCTTCTTGTGATTACTTATTGAACATAGCAGAGTTTTTGAAACCTTTGGGAAAGGACAGAAAACCCCTTTCCTACAAAGACAACTTCAAGTTCTCAACATAAATGGGATAAAAGTAAGATCTCTTTGTTTGAAGAGTGCCTGAGTATCTACTCTCTTACCATCCTGTCTTTACCCCTTTACCAACAGAATTTTCATGATACTCTTGAGGAACTTTGGTGCTTTGGGGAACCCAACTTGGAAATCACTAGAGTCATGGCACTGCCTTAATTTTGGGAAACCTGGTTCTACCTTAGCTCTGCCCTTACCTGTTAGACCTTGTGTGTGTCACTCAATCCCAGGAGCTAGTTTCTCCAACTATATAACTAATCTCTTAGACGGAATGGTTTCTGGAATTCTGAACTCTCAGTTTTGACATGATGAAGATTCCATTATCAAAATTTGGATCCAAAATTTTGCTTCTCAGAGTCTGAAAATCTGCAGATTAAGATTCTCTGAGAATGATTGTATAATAACTTCAGAATAAGTTCTAAATTAAAAAAAAAGAAACCAGAAACCGGCTTGGAGAGTTAGTTGTCCTAAAGAAAAGTGGTTAGAAAATGGAGAAAACACTTGAGTTATACAAAGACCTGTGGAAGCAGCACTCCTGGAAGATGGGTCAGCATATGCAAAGGTCCTGTGGTAGACAACGACCTTAGCATATTCAGGGAACAGCAAACAGGCAAGCAGTGTTAAAATGGAGCAAGCAGAGGAAAGGGTAGTAAGAGGTGAGGTGGAAAGCTGTGCTCGAGTCCTCTTGGACAGAACATGGAGTTTAAAATTCACTCTAAGTGCAATGAGAAGTCACAGGAGAGTTTTAGGCTGGGGGTGACATAACCTGATTTATGGCTTTAAAAGATGCTTTTGGCTTCTGTGAGAAGAATGAATCACAGGGAGGCAAGAACGGGAAGCAAAGAGACTAGAGAGAAAGGTAAAGCAGCACTGCAGTTGAGCCTGTGGCATGGACCAGGGAAACAATGGAGGAGGTGGCAAGAGGCATGAGGCTCAAAATACAGTTTGGTGGTGGAACAAACAGCACTGGATGACTGATTTGGAGAACACACCACACATGCTAAGATTATGCAGATCCAGAAAACAAAGAGCAAATTCTAGCATGAGCCTTAAAGGTCATGAGGGTGATGTTTAGAATTGTAAATGTGGTCTCTAATTGGGCTGCTTCTCACGTGGGCATCTTCAGGGAGCCTGCTCTAGAGTAAAGAGTAGCAGGAATGTATTTATTTAACAATTGTTCAAGATTTACCTGAATCACTCAGGCAGGCGAGCTGGTGCAGGGGTATACATGTATTGGTGGGCTGTACGCAAGTACTACATGCAACCAGAAAAAGAACTGTGAGCAGTTTTCTTTTTTATGCACTTCCAGTCTTCCTATGTTGTCTCTATAAGTTAATGTAACTCTTATAATCTGAAGAAAATATCCCTTTAAGACAAAAATCAGGGTCTCCCTGGTGGCACAATGGGTTAATCAAAGCGCTATGAACCTATCCAGAGCAACTGCAGCACGAGTTTGATCCCGGCCAGGGAGCTTCCCACAGGGCGCAGCAGGCCTCTCCTGCCTCGCCCGCTGCTCCCCTCAGCAGTGTACTTCAGTGGATCCGCCTGTTCTGCTCCTCACTCTGTCTCTGGTGAATCCTCTCACCCCCACACCTCTGGCCTACACCCCAGCTTGTTTGCATAAATAAATCTATAAAAAAAGAAAGAAAAGTTTCTTTCAAAGAAAAAAAAGACAAAAGTCAGTCTAACCTGTTGGATAGAGGTGGCTGGATGGCTCCAGGGGCTTCTGTGTTTGTTCCTCTCGCCGCCATTCCAGTTCCCAGTTCGCAGCTCTTAACTGCAGTTGTTGGTCATTCAGCTATGGTCAGTTGACTGTGCCTGCCTTGGCTGCCCACCTGCCCTTCCTCCCGGCATGCACCAGGTTCGGGTTCCATTTACCTGGAGCTGCAACAGACAGGCCCCTTCTTTGGCACCTGCGCTGCACCTGCACGGGGCTAGGCACATCCTGCTCGGCAGGAACTGGGATCTGACTGTCTGGTGACTCACTCTTCTAATGCCAGCACATTGCTGGGATGCTAAGTTTGCTATTTCCCCAAAATGTTTTGAGGTTTTTCCTCCTGACAACTGTGCTCATGGCGAAAACAACAAAATGAAAAGGAACCTCATGGGCCACACAATTTGAAACCATGTAGGGAAACATTTGGTTTCTCCTAGCTGTCAACACAATCATACCCACAGAGAAAGAAAATGAAAGGCGAGGCTGAGACAGCTCAATTTGGTTTGGAGAGAGCGGCAAAGACTTGGAAACTTCACGCCTGGCCAGGAATATGCCAAGGCTTCTCCGCTGGGCAGGGGCAGAGCAGCCGGGACATACGACAGTGAGAGCAGGTTGCGAAAATAACAATGCGCCAGGCTTTAGCCAAAGACCTGCCAACCCTACAGAGAGTGCGCTAAGCCCCAGGAGGAGGTTAAGCCTTGCAAGCTGGGGCCCGGGAGGGCGCCCCTTATCCCAGCTCAGCTGACTGTGGCGCCCCGGCCGCTCCTGCAGCTCTTTTCCTCACTGGGGCTCACACGAACGATGCCTGATTTTAGAGAAGGCGAAATAAAGTTTTCTGGAGGTTCCTTTGGACTATTGATTCCTAAGTGGGAAGAAGGGATGCCCCCTTGGGGGAGGTACTGGAGTCTTAGAGCTTTTCTCATCTAATTTCAACCCCACCTCCCACAGATTCTAATTTTGTTGCTGTCAGGAGAAGTGGGCCGCACTGCCAGCTCCAGCTACTCTTATTGACAGAAGTGCGTTAGTCACTCATTCACAGGCGATTTGAGAGCACTCGCCACGTGCTCAGTCACCCCCGTTATGCGCTGGGACTAGACCAGAAGGTCACGACCCCACAAAACTCCCCGCTTCAGACTCTAACAGAGACCAGGTAAATGGTACAGCTAGAATTTTGTTTGTTTCCTCTCTGTTTCCAAGATTCCTCTTTCTAAGGTGGAAAGAAGGAAAATGCTAACGCGTACCTTGCCTGCGTGTTCAGGTCCCGCAGTATCATCTCTGAATGAGGAGCTTAGGAAGTGGCGCCCTCTGTATTTCACAGGGGACAGATCGAAGGCCCAGAGGAGGTAAATAGCCGAGCTGGGCCACGCGTGAGTGGACGGCAGGTCTCGAAGCAGGTGTCCCTGGTGCCAGGGCCGCGCCCTGCAGCCCCGGGGCTCGTGGGGACGGGAGGCATCGATGCCGTGCAGGCGCTTGTTGGAAAGGCACCTGCTGAATCATGATTCACGTTTTAATAAGTATCAAGGTGATTCATTTACACATTAAATCTGAGAAGCACTGAACCAGGGAACTGGTTCGCAAAACACAATCTCATTCTCAATCGAGAACACAATTTGGAAATCAAGAAGATTCATTACATTTCTCCCTTCTGTCTCCCACAGTTTCTCCATGGCTGCAATGCAGCTTCTAAAGAGTAGCCCTCTTCCCAAAGTGAGAGAATATTGAAGTGAAGAGGTCACAATCTCCAGATGATCTCTGTGCACTGGGAATGAGTCCTGGGGTAGATTCACATGTTATTTGGGATGAGAGATTTTAGGGGAGTAAGTGTGTGTGGGGGAAGGGCCACTTTTATATTTAAAAGCGGGGTGGCTAAGCCCAAATGCCGCAGTTCCTCAAAGCAAGAGTGGGGAGAGTCAGCCGTGCTTGTAGGAAACAATTGGCACCAGCTCTAACATAGCTGGTGAAACTTCACTCTCCCTTTCCTGCTCAAAGCCTGCAGCCTTTCGTGTGGGTCTAACACCACTCGGCTCAGCAGAGATGACAGCCCAGAGACCACTGACAGGATGCTGCTCTCAGCCTCTGCATCCTACAGGCTATAGAGTCGCCATAGTCCACACTGCAGCACCTTTGTGTGAGTCAGGAAAACAGGCCACTCGAGCCAGAGGCAGCCCCAAACTGTGCTGATTTCCTCAGACGTGGAGAATCTTGGGAGAGAGGCCATGAGGGGGCTTGCTGGTTCTTTCTTGAGTTATTCGTAAATGGCCCACCAGCCCCCACCAGCCCCCACCAGCCCCCTGGCAGAGAGTCCTTGTGCAGTGAACAACCCACACAACCTCAAGGGGCAGCCCTGCAGGAAGTAGTTATTTGAGATCACTTTAGGAAGTCGGATTGTAGGCTTCCCCAGGATGGAGATGACATCTGTCTTGTTCACCACTGTATCCAAACACCTAGTTCAGTGCCTGACTCAGAGGTGGTGCTAAATTAAAGATGTTCAGCAGATGGACGGATAAATGAAGGGAGATGGGGTTAATGACTCATCAGGCTTCGATATGCAGAGCTAACGGCCTTGGAGAGCAGGGGCCAGGGGACTCGCGTGAGATTGCCTTGTCTCCTGCAGCTCTCCATGCCCTTGAAGGCACAGCCACTGCCTGAAAAGCCCCTGTTGCAAATGGGTCTCTGGTGACTGTGATTTTGAAAAAGGCAAAGGGGCTCTTTCTGAAGCCATTGATGAGGACGTCTCTTAATACATCACAAGTCACATCAGACTTAAAAACACATAAGCCTTGGCTTTTGGGAACTAGGGCTTGAGACTAAACAATCCTGACGCTCAGGGTGGTATGTGATCATTTGACGGGAAGGAGGCTTGAAGAGAGAGCCCAGAAACCAGAAAAGAACTGGCAGATCCCCTAACATCCTATTTCCCAAGAATGTTCTCCGTGTCTAAGGAAATCAATTAAAACCAGAGACCACGTGACCCGTGCAGGAGAAAGAGCAAGTGTCCTGCAAATGCGTCGGGACAGCCTTGCTGGGCAAGTGGCCGGGGAACAGCAGAGGACACTCGCGTGTGTTCGAACCAAGACCCCCTGCAGACAGGCACCGGGGACTCCCAAATCCTCAGGGGCTTGGCCAGTGTTTCCCAAAGCTGTGTCTTGGAACCCCGTGGGATGCTACTTGGAAACGGTGCAGTGGGTCAAAAGGTCTACCTTCCTTTCTGATCATTACATGAATATGACATTTTCTTAGCATTTCTAAGAACCAAGCGTGTTCCAAATTCATTGGACCTCAAGCATCCAGCCTCCCACACATGCACCGCTCTAACCCCTGTTACCAACCACGAAGCTGGCTAGTTCCATAACACGATTTTCAGTTGGGAGGAGACCTTGGGGAACCAACTGATGTCTCCTAAGACTCAGGTGGGAGCATCCGCCCACTGAAAGACCCGGGGGGTTTGCCCTCTGCCTCGGACAGTGCCGGCCGCCAGGTCAGGGAGCTCGTGAGTTGACAGCACAGGGCAAATGCGTTTTACTCGGGAGGGCCCAGCATCACTTGTGACTGACCACCGTCCCATGCCAGGGGGGCGTAGAGATACCGGCGCGGACGCCCTGCATCCTCCTGTCCTCAGGACAGCAGTGACCACTCTTTAAAAAGTCCTCGCGGGACCGTGCTGAGTGCCGAGATGGAGCCGACGCAGCCAGTTATGCGGGATCTTCCCCGGGCCCCAGCCGAGGCTTGTAGGAGCCTTCAGTCTTGAAGGAGACCAACACAGCTTCTTGCTCCCCAGGTCCCCAGCCAGGGCTGCCTTCCTCCCCCACCCCACCCCACCCCCCCGCCGCCAGGAGAGCTCTGATTTGGAGACAGAGCAGGGAGGTGAGGCCAGCGGAGGCCAGACCTTGTCCCTGCTGCTGAAGGGACACATCCCCCGCTCCTGGGGAGGGGGCGGGGCTCCCTCACTGTCCCTCTCTGCCTCCCTGTCTCTCCCGAGATGACCTCCTCTGGGGGCACCAGGCCTGCTGGGAGGACCCTGGGCAGTGACAGCTGCCCACAGATCACAGGCCTGTCCGCCACCTCTCTGCTCTCCTTGCAGCGCGGTGGTGGCAGAGGAGGGCGGAGGGCTCAGTGGCCTCGCTGGACCTCCTGCAGGTTTGATGTCCTTTGCTGATTTAATGAGGCTGAAGTCAGAGAAAGCCTGCAAGCGCCAGAGGGGCTGCCTGCCCGGTGCAGGCAGCATTAACAGCTTTCCCATCCTCCCCTTTAAAAATTTTTAAATATTTTTATTAAAGTGAAACATGCATGGAATTTAAAAGGTCGAATAGACCTAGAAGCCTTAGATTTTAAAACAGCCCCACGCGCTGCCCCTGCCCCTTTGCCCCGCAGCTGCCTTCCACTCTTTTCTCTTGTTTCTTCAGTTTCAGGCATCATTCAATTGACTTCCTGCTATGCAAAACAAGGATTTAGATCTCATACACACACACACACACACACACATGCTCACACACACACACACACACACACACACACACTCTTCCTCTCTACTCATCCTCCCAATAAAATGGATTCTAGTGAAATCAATATTCACTGCTACTGTCCTATGATTTATGTAAATATGCTCTGCCACAACAACTCGATGCACTATGATTACATTTTTGCATAATTTTATGTTTCTCAGAGTTAATAACACTTTTGGTCGCAGAGTTGTCTATGTATCTCACTATAATTTATCTCTAAACTTCCCTCCATGGGATGGAGGCTGAAGCCTCCATTCTGTCAAGGCTGGTGGCTGAGCCAGGCTCACCCGGGACAACCGTTACCACTCTGCTGAGTTGCATTTACTATTTGGTGGAGTCTCTTTTTCTGTTCTTGGTGAACTCACTCTTTCTGTTGGAGCACACCCTCTAGTAGCTTCTTGAGAAAGGGTAGAGGGAGGGAAATCTGGAGCGACCTAGCACGTCTGGAACATATTGTCCATCTACATCTACACTTGATGGGTCAAATTATCAATGAATTCCAGGTGGGGGATTACTGAGGATCACGGAGACCCTGCACATATTTTTCTGGTTTCCAGCGGTGATGCTCTGAAGAGTTAGTGTCTGCTCCCTGCTTCTTTGCTGTGACCTTCTCTCATTGGAGGTTTTTGGTTTTTGGTATATATATGTATATATATATATATATATATATACACCACCAAATATATTTTTGGTATAATATATATATATTATTGTTATTTATATCTTTTACATTTTGTATTCCCCTTGGGTAACCCACCACCAACTCACCCGTGACCCATCTCCATGGTCCCTTGTGTCCTTTTCTCATTGGAGGTTTTTGATGTGTTTCTGTGTTGGGCTTTTCAAATCTGGAAACCTATGCCCTATAGTTCTGGAAAATTGCTACGTATTTTTTTTATATGATGCCCTCCTTTCTATTGTCTCTGTGATTTATTTATTGGGGTTGGGGGTTCTGGAACGCTTATTTCGATATTGAATTTCCTGGATTATGGGAGGTAGAAGAATGCCTCCCCTCTCCTCCCAAAAGGTATCCATGTCTTAACCCCTGAAACCTGTGAATACGTTCCCTGAATTGGCAAAAGGAATCTTGCAGAGGTGATGACATTAAGGAACTTGCCACCAGGAGAACATGCTGGATTTATATCTGGGTCCAATGTCATGGCAAGAGTCCTTAAAAGAGGGAGGCAGGATAGTCAAAGTCAGAAAACAGGAGATGTGACCACAGGACTGAGGCGGGAGCCACATGCTTTCAGGCAGAGGGTGGGGCCTCGGGCTGAGTAATGCAGGCGGCCTCTGGAAGCTGGAAGAGGCCTCCGGAAGGTTCAGCTGTCCCGCTGAACCACGACTTTACCCAGTGACAGCGATGTCAGATCTGCGCCCTCTAGGCCTGCAAGGGAGTACATGTGTGGGTGTTTGAAGTGGTAAGTTTGCCACAGAAACACAAGGACTGACGAGCACCCTCTACGTACGCGTCTGGCCCCGCCCAGCAGTCCACATTCATTAACTTTGTGAAGCTCTCCTGAGCCCGCAGATCAGAAGAGGCCCCCCCACTGCAAACTCCCCCGGCTGCCCTTACCCGCATTCTGGCTAAGCGGTGATGGCTGTGACTCTCCCTCATGTGTCCCTCTACCCGGGAGACCACAGCCATCATGGGGGCTGGGGCGTGAGTCCTTTCATTCTTTTCACCACTTTGCCCCATTGATGCTAATAAATGGGCACTGGATGAATAACTCCATGAATCAGACGAGTTTTCTCCAGACGACCTCGCAGCGGCCAGTGACGTGGGAACCGCCATCCACTTCACAGGTGTGCCCCTGAGACACCTTCCCAGGGTGAACGGATTAGAAGGGGATGGCCAGGACTTGAACCCAGCCCTGCCTGTCTGCACCCTGCAGCCTGTGAGTGTGCTGCTAAGCTAGAGATGCCCTCCAGACTGGGCCTGCCCGCCCCCACCCCCACCCCTCTGTCCTGCTGCCTTCTGCTGGCACCTGCCACTGGGATGGGAGGAGCCCCTTTGCGAGGCTGCCCTGCAGCTGTTCGGGGAGCTGCCTGGTCCCTCCTGGAGGCGGAGGGCGGGGGGTGAGGAGCCCCCGTGTTTGTCATGCAGCTCTCGATCCCGGGGATGGGCAGGCTTCCAGAATCACAGTGTCATCATCGTTATTATTGTTTTTATCTAATCTGTTCTTGAGAACAACCATTTTGAAATTGGGCAAAAATACAGCCTAATATATTTAAACATATATATTTTTATTTTTATATAATTTAAAAATAAACGCATTGATGTACATTTTCCAAGTGCCTGCTTGCTGAATTCCTAATGTAATACAACATGACTCAGAGCTAAATTTAAAGAGAGAAGCACATATGCTTAAAGCAGGCAGCAACTTTCAATCTGAGGAGAAACAGAGTCAAAAGTATTTTTTTTTAGCGTGCGAACGGACCGAGTGCAAAGTGAATTATCGCCAAGCCATCTGGGGAGTCTGGTGTTTTTCAGAGCCTTCGCAGCTCTAATTTTAAGCCGTTATTTGGCCTTTAAATAACAATATCTTTTCTTTCCATTGGAATTTGCACCAGATTCCGCATTTATTGCGCTATCGACTCCAAAAAGAGACCTATCTTTGAGAGCAAAAAGAGCAAAAGTTATTGAACGTATTACTCTGCAGATTGGCTCTGGGGAAAGAAAAAAACAGCAGTCTGATATTTTGCAAATGAAGTTTGACATATTCTGGGATGGCATATTGCACTCACCACAAACAGGCTGGCTGTGCCCAGAGGGGAAAGCTGAATTCAAGCCCCCCGAACAGCAGGCAGCTCGAGGAAAAAGACAGGGCACACTGGACGTGACCTTCACGTTGTTCCAGGGGCCCTCATTCATGAACCTCGAAGGAAGGCAGCGTAATGTGATTACAGCAGCTCAGCTCCCAGGGGCCCGCCCCAACCTCCTGACCGACACCGGAGTCACAGAAACTCCCAGAGATGCGCTTGCACTTCCTACTTGAATAGTCATGACGCTCTCACCGCCTTCCCGACTGTAGGCCCATCTTGGCCATACTGGGTCGAATCTCCGTCTCTCCAGCTCTGCTACAACTGGTTTCTGTTCTCACCACCGGGGTAACGTGGAAGGAGCCTTCCCCAGGGCTACCGTGAAGGTGACTTGAAGGTCACCACCATGCCCTTCCTCCCACTCTCCTCTTCTCTGCTCCAAGCTAAGCACGCCCATCACCTTTACGGGAAGAACCTGATGCCTTGGGGTGCTCTCTCTGGTAAGAAAGAGGTTATTTGAGGAACGTGTTCATAGAGGATAGACAGACAAGGAGAAGATGCTTGGATCCTCCCAGAAGCCAGATTTGGCCCATATTTTGTTTGAATCCTAAACCTTCTACTCCTCCTACGACCTCTGTATGTTCTCTTCAGAGGACTTGCTGGAATCCGGATTTCGAGTACAGAGGTTGTCCCGGGACATCACGGTCAACAGACCCCTCGTGCTTCTACTGTTCCCTGTCTCCTACCACGAGACAAAACATGCCCCCAAGCTTGAACGAACATGGGCTAACTCCTGCAAAGACAGGACAGCTGCCCCGAGCATCACCCCATGGCCACGAGCTGTTTCGCTCCACGGGAGGCTGTGCACGAAAGGCCCACCGCAAGGAGGCTCCCGACCGCTGTCTTGCCTTCTCTTCCGCGTGACTGTTGAGCTGGGGCGGCCCTCCCAGCGCCCTCCCTGACCTCACACAGGTCACTGCTCGGGCCAGCCTGTCCCGCGGCCAGCCCCAATGCTCTGTTCATTCCCCCCGCTTAGCTTTCCTCCCCAAGACGTCTCCCTGCATGGCCCACCATAGCTCTAGCCGTTGTCACCATTGTTATTTGAAATCACTGGCTTGTCTTCACGAGCGTGTGGGCTCCACAAGGCAGGACTTTATCTCTGGACCCCGCTGCATCTCCTGGACCATAATGCCAAGTCATGCCTGGCACATAATACTCAGCTCATCTAGCTAAGCTGGTGGGTATTGGGGGTCAGAGTCCGATCCTGGTCTCCTGCAGATGCTCCTGAGAGTGTGGGATCAGCTTCCCTGCTATGCCCTCCGTGAGCCCTTTATGGCCCCCAGATAAGGCGACTCTTCTTCTGGGGGTCCTCTTTAGACTTGGTGGACACTGATCTGGTGGCCCTGACCGTGGAGCAGTTTGGATTTGACTTGACTCGCGTTCACATCTCTCCTGCCGGGAGCGGCTCCCGGAGAGCGTCAGCAGAATGCTAGCAGGTGCTCAGAAGGCACGAGGTATAAAAAGGAATGACGTCCTCCTCCTCCCTCTGTTCTCTTTAATGGAAAGGTCTGGGAGATATTTTGGCTGTGGTAGCTGTGCATAAGGACAGCCTGTCACATCCAGTATAATTTGAGGTGCCGGTTAGCAGTTTGGGTGAGGAGTAGCAGGATGGCTATCTCAAAAAACTTTTACTCTCTGCTCAGTTATGTTCACTATAATGTCAGGTGTCATTTAGAATTAATTTTTTAAAAGTCCTCTTATAGTGCGATGGTAAAAAGAAAAATAAGCCCATCAAAACATGGACAAAGGATTTGCACAGACTTTTCTCCAGAGGGGCTCTACACACAGGGCCAGGCAAAGGGGAAGGTGCTCAGTCTTTGACTCATCGGGGGAGTCTGATGATCAAAATGGTGGACGATAAGAATTGCCTGGCAAGAGATAGCCACCTCCAGCCATTGCTGGTGGGGATGTAAAATGGGAACCAAATGGGCAGTTTTGCAAAAATTGGAACAGAGTCACCATCTGACCCACTCCCAGATAAACATTCGAGAGAATAGAAAACATATGTGTACACAGCAACTTGTGTACAAATGCTCATAGTAGCATCATTCATCAAAGCCAAAAAAGTGGAAACAACCCAAATGTCCCTCAACTGTTGAATGGGCAAACAAAATGTGCTCTGTCCACTGGCCAAAAAATAAAAAGAGTGAAGTGCTGATTCATATTACAGCATGCAGGAGCCTGGAGAAGGTAGGCTAGCTGGAAGAAACCAGACAGAAAAGACCAAGGGTTGTATGTGAAACTTGCAGAATAGACAGTGGCACGGAGACAGACAGTACCTGGTGGTCTCCAGGGACCCAGAGACGTGGACAGGACTCCTTCGGCAGAGCGAATGGTCACATGATGGTGTGGATAAGCTAAAAATACTTTTTAAAGGTAAATTTCAAGGAATGGTTTTAAGGAATGGTTTATATCCCAGTGAAGCTGCTGTTTTTAAAGACCCTCACCTTTGAGTAACTGAGCACTTAATAAAAAGTTAACTCTCACGTATTGGAATCCACTATGGAAACAAAACAAAACAAAGCCCCCTGCAAGGCCAGCAGTGACCCTTGTGCAGCCTCCAGACTCCCTCTCCCAGACCATATATGCAGGACCCCATGCCTTGGGGAGCTAGAACAGAAGTCTCTTTCTAGGGGAGCTCACGCGGGGAAATAAAGTCATTATCGGCCAGACCACGTCACCACCTTCCTTTCCAACACAGTGGACATTTGCTGGCTACTTTGGATGCCTAAAAACCCACACAACTCATTTACTTCTACCAGGCCATCACCAAAATGGTCAATTTTTTTAAAGATTTATTTATTTACACATACAGCTGGGGTACAGACCAGAGGTGTGGAGTGGCGAGAGGCTTCACCAGAGACAGAGTGGGGAGCAGAATAGGCAGATCAGAAATACACTGCTGAGGGGAGCAGCGGGCGAGGCAGGAGAGGTCTGCCACGCCATGTGGGATTCTCCCTGGCCGGGCGTCGAACTCGCGTCACTGCTGCCGACAGCTCCACAGCGCAGCGCTTAACCGCTGAGCCACCGGGGAGGCCCCAAAATGGTCAAATTTTTAACGCAATAGCCTAGAACCAAAAAACACAAGGCGTGTTGAATACCCACATACTGTTCTTTTGAAAAAAGACCAAACTTCTCATTCTGGAAAGTACAGAGCAGGATGAGAAACCATGTTCTCATCACCGTTTTCACCATCAGCAGCAGCAGACAGTTCATCTTTTCATTGTCCCTCCATTTTCCTCTGTCCCCCCCATATTATTTTCAACCAAAACTCATATACCATGTTACCTAACCCAAAGAGATCTCACTATGTACCTAAAAATGCTTCCTAAAAAACCCACAAATTAGTCAAATTTCCGTTATGGTCTTACAAATTTTTTAAGAAACAGTTTGTAGAATGTCCTTTTTTATTGTTATCTCCATGGAAACAGGGAAGCATGAATAGCAAGTACCACTATTTGCAGGAGTAGCTATCATGTGCCAAAATGTTTACTGGGGGCTCTCCACACATTATCCGCTTCATATCAAGCAGGAGGAATTAGCCAAGCCTCTCATGCCTCCTCCGGCTTAGGGGGGATAAGTGACCCAGCCAAGATGCAGCAGATGACTAGGCCGGCTGGCCCAACCTCTGTTCCCACCATGGTTCTCCTTTGTTTTTATTTTAGGGCTCTGCTGTCCGACCGTGTTATCACTGAGCTGCCCGTGGCTACCAGGCCCAGGGGCTAAAAAGCAGTACATGTGCATAGCTCAATTTGGACTGGGCTGTAAGTGAAGAGACACAAAAAAGTACAAAGATTCAATACAAAACAAGAGGTAAACTATCTCAGTGGTAGTTTTTATATTGAAAAGATAATGTTTTGGATAGATTGGATTAAATCAAACACATTGAAATTAGTTTTGCATGTTTCTCTTTACCTTTTTCAGTTGTGGTAAAATGCACATCACGTCAAATCAACTATCTTGACCATTTTTAAGTGTTTATAGTTCAGTACTGTTGAGTGTATTCACCTTATTGTGAAGCCAATCTTTGAGACTCTTCATCTTGCAAAACTGAGATGCTATATCTATCTTCCAACAACAACTCTGCACTCTGGTCCACCAACCCCTGGCTTGCTCCAGGGGTCATCCAGACTGCGGTTATCCATCCATCCATGGATGGATGCTTGGGTTATTTCCAACTTTTTTTGTTGTGAATAACACTGCTTGATCATGTGTGGAGAAACATCTCTTTAAGGACGTGGGGCTCTTTTGGGTTATACTCAGAGGGGAATTGCTAGCTCATATAGCGGTTCCGCTTTTGGAGGAAGCACCATTCTGTTTGCTATGGTGGTCGCACCATCTTACCTTCCTACCAACAATGCACTAGGGCTCCAATTTCCCCACATCCTAGCCAGCTGTGCCTTGTCTCCCTCTCCTTCCCTCCTTCCTTCCTTCTTTCTTTCCATTGAAGCTATCCTAATAGGTATGAGGCTCTCAACCTTTTAAAGTATGAGCATTAGAAAACATGTGGCTTCCTTTTATGGTTCACATTGCATTTTTTTTTTTCAAAGATTTATTTTTTCATTTTTGCATACAAGCTGGGGTGTAGGCCAGCAGTGTGGGGTGGTGAGAGGGTTCACCAGAGACAGAATGGGGAGCAGAACAGGCAGATTGATGAAAATACACTGCTCTTAACCCATTGCGCCACCAGGGAGGCCCTGGTTCACATTGCATTTCTATTGGACAGTGCCAATAAAGGCAGAAAAGGAGTGATAAAACTCTATTTCCCAGCCTCCAGAGGTGGCCAAGAGACATTGTTTGGCCAATGAGGTGTGAGAGGAAGCCAGCTGGTGCCGCCTCTGTTCCTTCATCCTTCTTGGGCCTGAAATGCAGAGTCGGGGCTCAGCTGTCTTGCAGGTTAAAGCTGGCAGGGGGCAGACGTAGAAAAGGGTGAGTCCCTCAAGAGTCACAGCATCAGCTCCATGTACCTTACCTCTAGGTCACTTATCTTGTGAGATAAGCCCTTCTCTCCTTAGGCTACCTCCAGCTCCATTTGTGACTGTTAGTTGCAGCCAAACACGTCTCAAGTGGGAGACTCCACAAGTGGTGCGTCTGGGACACGAGCCCATGTCTCTCCATCTCTCAAAGCCTGTGTTCCCTCCACCTCTCCCCCCACTGCCTCCTGAGAATGCACTGGTGACACCAGCGAGGTGGAGACGGGCTCCTGGCTGTCCTCTGCACCTGTTACTCCCAAACAGAGAAAGTGACTCACAGCCAAACGGTGACCAGACATCTGAGCTGGGGAATGAGCACTTTACACCCGGAAAGATGTACATTGGGGGGTCCACCGCTGCCCTGCTCGGGTGGAAACCCCTAGGTGGTCACCGGCAGAGGATCCGAGAAAGGATGTAAAACCATTGAATGGAGTCTTCGGTGGGGTTAGATGGGACCACCTTGGGATAGGAAACCAGGCACAGACTTTCTTATGGACCAGGAGTCCCCAAATAGTGTGATTCCCATTCTACAAAAGAAATTGTATGTATGAATAGCCTAAGTGTTGAGTGGTGGAATTATGTATCACTTAATTTTCTTAGGTAGGCTTTTTCTAGGTTCCAAGATTTCAAAGTAAGTGTGTATTTTAAAATTTTTTAAAAATGTGTATATATTTGGCAACACATTGGGAAAATAAAAAGGCTGCAGCTTCCAGGTGACTGAGTGTTTCTTTGTCCTATGCTTCTTGTGTGGTCTTCCTGGCGGAGGGTGCTGCGCTGGAGGGGGTCTCATGTGTGGGCGTGTGGGAGGGATTCTAAGTGAGAGCTCTGGAGACAAGATCTCTGAGCTGCTGTTTCTGCCCCAGGGTCTTGGCGAACCCGGGAGCCCACAGGAAGGTTCTGGGGGGAGGATTCCAGGGGGAGCAACTTCTGGTGAGGGCGGCCCATCTGCCCTCTTGACTTAAGTCTGCCATCACGTAACACCGTAATAGAATTAGAAGGCAATTCCTCCCTCAAATGGGCTGCGGTCGGGGCAACTTGCGTTTTGTTTCACTTTGATTTAGCCTAATGTGTTGATAAAAGGGTCCGCTCCCGAGATGTTTTGTACTTAATTACGTATGAACGTAGAGGCCCCTAACAAATGCTTGGTGGCTGATTAAGTGAGCGTCCAAATGGACGATCAATAATTTACTGAACTATTTACAGTGCTCCTGGCTTCCTGTGCTGGGAAGAGTCCGGCTCGTGTACGGCCCTTGGTGGGCGGCTCCGCTGGTGCGGGGCTCCCCTGCCTTTCTGGCCTCTTCGTCTCCAGCTTGGGCCCTTCTGCCTACCGTCGCCATAGCTGGAGTCGACGTTCAAAGCCACAGCTCGAATCACGTCACACGCCCATGCCAAATGCTGCACCCCCTTACCTCCACCCCATTGCACTTGGTTGGCCCCATCACCTTGGCAGGCTGGGCTCACCCTCTGTAGGAGGATGCATGACCATCCTCCTGGGCGACCCCCAAATCTCTGTGCAGCTTCTTGACCACACACGTGACCCTCATTGTGTTTTGTGTTTCACTTGTTTCCCATTCTCCGTTCCAAGCAAGTGGATTCCACCGGAGCAGAGCCAGGTTCTGTTTGGATCGTGCTTAATCCTTGGACTGGGTGAATGATCCAGGTAAATGAACAAGCGGGGAGCCCAGGAATCCTGGTGCAGTGAGGGGCGTTAACAGTGAATGGCTCTCTTCCTCTCCTTCTTCTTGAGTGAGTGAGTTCCTCCTAATCTTATGCTCCTGGATTGTTAGCCCTGGGGGTCTCCCAGTTCCTTGTTCTTAGGTGCCAGCACGGAAGCTCAGAAGGATTAACTCATTTGCTTGAGACACAGTCAAGGTCAGGGACTCCAGACTAAGCTGATTTCCTGAGCTCCAGGATCTTCTTTGTCCTTAGGGTCACTTTACCTCTATCCTTGCTGGATTCGTGTTCTTCATCACCGTGACATCTAAACTATGGTAGGCAGCAAATAAGAGAAGAGCAGGAGTGGACGGTGGGGACAGGTTGAGAACAGCCCAAAAGGGAGCCCTTCAGTACCCTGGCTTTAGCCAACCTCTGACAACCTGATTCTAAGCAATTTACAAGGATCGGCGCCCTTTGAGCCTTCAACAGGTGAATGTGGAGGAACACACGGTCCACTTTTGTTATTTTTCATCATCTTTATTGGGCTAGACTGGGCCTCGATTCCCCAGCTGTTTAGCAAAATATCGAACACATCCATATCTATATTTGTTGAAAGACTAATCTGAATGCTTACTCCAGCCCGAGAATCGTGTGCTGCCTCAACTGAATCCCCAGAGCAGCCCCGAGGGTCTGAAGGATGATGCCACCCTGATTAGGACAGGTGGCTCGGATCTGCTCGGGCTTCTGCAAGGCAGGTTTGGTTTTACATCTAGCTGGTGACATTCTGCCTGGCCCTCCAATTCAGTGTTCTGCATCTACTGAATCCTCAATAATTATTAATTGATGAGGGTGCTTTCTCAGTCTGAATGCTTAAACCACATGCTCTCTGAAGATGATGGGAGTTGCAGCATATTTTAATTAAATACTGACAACTTTAATTCTGATCGCTCATACTAATACTCTTGAGCTGATAGCACCAAGCTAATGGCGTGTTCATTTTGGAAGATATTAGCAGCAGGGTGCTGCCTTTTACCCAAACATAAGATCATGATAATTAAAATCTGATATTGCTTGAAATGAACTTCTTTAAAGTAATTTGTATCCCACAAACACACACAGATGCAGGCATGCGTGTGCCCACATTCTCGGGAATTTACGACACCTTGGAGAAACTGTGTCCATTCTTTTCCAAAATGAAAACTTTTCTGTTGACATGATGAAAGACTCTTTACTAGGTTCAGGGGAAATGTGTGTTTCCATGGATCAATTTCTGACTTTCCCAGAAGAGGGGAGCCACACAGAAATCCTGAAAACTAATGACCGTGGGAGCCGAGTGTATTGTACTTTATTGGGTCAATCACAGTCTCAATCACTGAATCAGAGAATGAGACAAAGGAAAATCTTATTGAGTGTGTGTGTGTGTGTGTGTGTGTGTGTTGGGTCGGGAAGGGGGGAAGTGCAGAGTAGGAGCAGGGGAATGGGAGGAGGACGGAGCAGGAGGAAGAGATGATATCTGAATGTACAAATAATTTAGTTAGAGGATCCAAGAAAGCAAATACAATCTGTGTTAACTCATTGCTTCCACAAACTGGCACTGAGCATCCTTTGAGCTCCAGATGGTGGAGACCCCAGAATTACAACGCAGCTTGGGCCATACCCCCTGGGGGCTTGCTGGACAGCATGATTCTTAATCAGAGGTCATTTTTGGGATTTAGGGGGCTTATGGCCTGCTTGAATTGTACACAAGCCTCACGTTTATAGATACAAACAGATGTGGGCAGAAATAGACTGTTATCTATTTTTTCCCCCCTGAGGACAAATCATACAGTAGAGGTCACATCCTTTAAACCTTCAGGGATCCCCCAAAGGAGAGTAAACATGATAGCAGAGGGTGAGCTTGCTAATCTTTCCTTAGAAGGAGTGACGAACCAAAGCAAAACCCAAACAAGAAACACGGATATTTGCCTTTACCTTTGTAAAGTTCAAATAGAATTTTCTACAAAATCTTCAAATCAAAAACAGACCGTCATATCCCAAAGGAGATATAAAGACTGCCCCCAAATGTGAATTGCAGGACACAGTGCATCGACAAACTCTCGGCCCCAGGGTCTTTCCACGCTATGGGGACGGATAGACCGTAGGGATCCTGGCTAGTTTCTGGGCAACGGCCTCAAGCAGGACTAGACGCACAGGCCACTCACCCCTCGGGAACCTTCTTGGCACATTCTGCTAATAGCTATGATCTTCTGAGTGCTTACTATGTGTCAAGCATTCTCTCCAGAGCTTTGCCTGTAGGGTGTCACCAACCCTCACAGCCACTTTATGAAGATGGGCATTCGCCCTCACCCTATTTAACAGAGGAGGCTACTGAGATGGGGGGGGTGTTGTCAATGACTTGTTTACAGCTCCACAGCTACACATTTCCCCAATCTCCAGCCCCTCCCCTCAAGAGAGGCCACAGCCATGGCACTATAAAGATGAGGCGATGTCAGGACATGAGAGCAACCATTTAAGCCCAAGCCAACAGGACGCCTGTCTTTCTCTTGGGATCAGTAATTAAACTTGTCTTGTGGAAAGCAACACCAGGAGCTGGTTTTTGCAAATTTATGTTTACTGGTCCTGAATGGGAGAATTTAAATTGAAGGAATGTGGGGGCAAAGAGGGGTTGAGGTTGGAGAGAGCGGGGGAATTACTGACATGCGTGTTTAAGGTCAACTACCCCATTTCAAAGTCACGCCAGCTCACATAGTTTGGCAAAACTGAGGCACCTGCTAGACAATGTGCATTTACCTCCCCCTTTCTGATGGGCATTTCAAACAATTGATTTTGACATAATTTCTGACTTACAGTTGCAAGTACAAGTAATTCCTGTGTACGCTTCACCCAGCTTCCACAGCTGTTAATGCTTCGCCACGTTTCTTTATTCCCCTCTCTCTAAGGAAACATATCTACACAATTTTCTCCAGAACAAGGATATCCTCTTCCATGACCACAAAGCTTTCTCACAATCGGGAAATCATAGCCAATAAAATGCGACTAGCAGATACAGACCTTTTTCAATTTCACTGGTTGTTTCGTTCATGGCAGCAAAACCCCAGGCTGTGTGTTCTATCCAGCTGCCTGCTGTGTCTTTTGTCACCTGGAGCCGGGCCTCAGCCTTCATCGTCTTTCACGACACGCTGTCTGGCAAAAAACCATGGGGCAGTTGTTCCATCCTGAGTCTTTCAGTTTGAGGGTGTCCTGATCGGTGAGGCATTTGCTTTTTGGGCAGGGATGTCACAGAATCAGAGGCTTTGTCCTGGCCCCGTGACCGCTTGGTGAGGAGCTGTCTGCTAGGTTTCCCCACTTGAAGTCACTATTATCTACCCCTCCCCACTGAAATTTAAAAATATCATGGTATGATATATAGAACTTAATGTTTACCATTTGAAGCCATTTTTGGTTCCAGTCCTGCAGCATTTTTAAAATTTTTTTTTCAATTTTATGCATACAAGCTGGGTGCAGGCCAGAGGCGTGGGGCGGCAAGAGGGTTCATCAGAGACAGGGTGGGGAGCAGAACAGGCAGATCAATGGAAATACACTGCTGAGGGGAGCAGCGGGAGAGGCAGGAGGGGTCTGCTGTGCCATGTGGGAATCTCCCCAGCTGGGTGTCGAACTCGCATCGCTCTGACAGCTCCTCAGCGCAGAGCTTAACCACTGCGCCACCAGGGAGGCCCTGTTTTGTGTGTGTGTGTGTGTGTTTTTAAGGATTTATTTATGCATATAAGCTGGGGTTCAGGCCAGAGGTGTGGTGCAGTGAGAGGGTTCACCAGAGACAGCGTAGAGCAGAACAGGCAGATCGACGGAAATACACCGCTGAGGGGAGCAGTGGGCGAGGCAGGAGAGGTCTGCCGCACCATGTGGGAATCTCCCCGGCCGGGTGTCAAACTCGCGTCGCTGCTGCCGACAGCTCCACAGCGCAGCGGTTAAGCGCCACTAGGGAGGCCCCAGTCCTGTAGCATTAGACACATTCACATTCAGAGCAGCTCTCACCCTTTTCCCCTGGACTTTTTCATCTTCCCCACCTGACATTCTGCGCCCGCTTCTGGCAACCACCATTTTACTCTCTGTCTTTGTGAATTTGACTTCTCTAGGTACCTCAGGGAAATGAATCCTACCATGTTTGTTCTCCTGTGACTGGCTTGTTTTCCTCAGTGCGATGTCATCAAGGGTCATCTATGTTGTGGCCTGTGTCAGAATTTCCTTGCTTTTCAAGGCTGGAAGATTCCGCCTGTGGACACCAGGGGCTATTCATCTGGCCATGGGAACTGAACTGCCCCCACATTCTGCCTACTGTGAATAAGACTGTGAGGAACACAGGTGTAGGAATACCTGTTTCAGTCCTCGCTTTCCCTTCTTTGGAGTCTATAACCAGAACTGAAATGCCTAGATTTTTCATTTTCCCGTCTTAACTGATACCTTTCTTGGGAGATGACACCTGGAGACTGAGTAAATACTCCTGCTTTCATTGGCTAGCTTTAGCTTCCCTTGGTTCCCGTCTGACTCAACTGTTATTCTAACGGTTGCCAAATGTCTTCCCGTCATCCCTTCTGCGTTTATTAGTTGGCATTCAACTGTAGGGAGGAAATTTCCCTTCTCTCCCCTTCAGTGATGAATATGGCCTCATTTTATTAAACAGGTTTTATTCCACTCCAGGGACACTTGGATGCTTTTCTTTTCCATGACTCCCAACAGTGCAAGAAACTTTCTGTATTTCCGTGTCACTGTTAAGAAAGCCGAGAGTGCAGTCCGACTTCCCCCAAATCGAGACGATCGCCTCCCCGCGATCATTCGTTTGTCAGGCAATTCCTTTGGCCATGTGTGAGGCCCTCTTTCCGAAAGTGCCTCTCCCAGCCCCGGGCAGCCCCGGGAACTACATTTCCCAGAGGCCCTCGGGGCCGCGTCATCAGTGAGCGCGGCTCTCGCTCGCGAAGCGGCTCCGGAGGGCCGACTGTGGCGGCGGCAACATGGCCGACGTGCTCAGTGTCGGGGTGAACCTGGAGGCCTTTGCCCAGGCCATCAGTGCCATCCAGGCGCTGCGCTCCAGCGTGAGCAGGGTGTTCGACTGCCTGAAGGATGGCATGCGGAACAAGGAGACGTTGGAGGGCCGGGAGAAGGCCTTCATCGCGCACTTCCAGGACAACTTGCTTTCGGTCAACCGGGACCTCAAGTAGGTACCGGCTGCAGGGGCGGGGGTAGGGGACCCGCGGGCTCCGATCCTGCCCCGACCCGCACAGATGTCCCCAGTCAGGGACTGCTGTCCCCTTGCTCGCTCCCCTGTCGTTGCCTCTCTCCCTCCCCTCCAGGCCCCTGCCTGCCCCGCAGGGACACCTCATCTCCCACCCCCGCCTTCTCGCCTTCTCGTCTCTCTTCTCTTGGCCTCCTGGTTCCTGTGCCTCCCGCCTTCCGGACTCCCTCTGGGATCGTCCACTTCTCACCGCAGCCTGGCAGGTTTCTCACCTGTAGGCCCCCGGTGCCCCACTATTTGTGGTCGAGCCGTACTACCGTGCGCACGGGACCTGCTCAGTGCCGCTCCAAATTCAAGTGAACCCTGCTCCATGTGCCCCAGTACCCGACCCTGGACTTGGAATTCTGCCCTTCCATCCTACCCCACCCCCCAAACGGCAAAACAGACCCTAACCTATCGTTCCTTCTTCCTTGCCCCCTCCAAAACCACTGAGCAGTGCTCTCTTGCCCGCCCACTCACAGTGCTATTCCTCCTGGAGACCTGATCTCAGGTTGAGCCAGGGTAATCACTATGCTTCAGCCTTCCCCTCCCCCGACTATTATTTTGTATTTCTTTAGTCAAGGATTATGCATTTCTTTCTCTTACAGGTCACCTTTTGCTTTCTAAGTGTTGTGAGAATTAAAGAGGACGTTTGTAAGATACCTGGCACCTAGTGGGAACTCTCTAGTAGGTTAGGTTCTGAACTTGCCTTCCCTTCCTTGAGAAAGTCAGTCCTTTTCAGGAAGGTTGGAATTCCAGGATTTTTGCTTTTTTACTTCTTAGAATTGACCTTAGCAGAAAAAGGTGTTTCGTGAACTGGTCATTTTAAGAATTTTGGCGTGTTTGGATTTTTTTTCCTCCTCAATTTGGTGTCCTTTGTAACCAGATGGAAGGAGGAGATAGAATGGAGGGGGAGGTGGTGATCAGATAATGTGTGATCCCCCCAAGCCTGCCCAATTACATACCACTCTTTTTGGGGGGAAAGCCAGGAAATCATACACCCCTCCTCAACTCCCATATCCACTTACTGTTCTCTGGGACAGTGCCGGTTAGCACTTGCCCTGTTAGAGGGACGTGCAGGTTCTCTGTCTTCTCGCCCTCTTCCATCCCCTCTCTAATTTGCTTTCCTTTGTGATGTTCAGAGTGGTATAACTCTTCACGATTTTAGAAAGTTCAGAAATGTCTACATTACCCTCTTGCCCTCTTAAATCTTGCACAGGGGTACCTAGAAGGTGGCCAAAGAAACCAAAACGAGGGTGACATGGGACACCATTCCTCTAGAGTCTTGTTTGGGATTGGCCCCTCAGAATGCTCCTACAATGTACTTTTGCTGTTGGCTCCCTTCCCTGAGTTCCTCTGGAGCTTCCTGCTAGACTGAAGTGTGTTTGACACAGCTCTTTTGGTGTCTTCCCATTCCCATTTGTTTATTTTATCTCTTCTTTGTTTTGTTAAGTTTTACCATCTGTGACGCCTCATGTACAGAGCTATCCCCAGGTGAATGATAAATAATCAGCACTTATTCAGGTAATTGCTTTTCTACCAAATGTGATGATCTGTAGGTGGGTCTGGAAGCTCTCAGTGAGAAGCAGTGTTCTCCCACTTTTTAAAATTCCAGGAAGTCCTACCCCCCTCAAACCCCCCTCAAAGAGTTCAAGCTGTTAGATCCTGATTTTAGGAGCGTTATTGATTCCAGTGCTCGTAACTTTTTTCCTCCTTTGGAATGGCATCAGAGAAGTCAGTTTTAAATTAAGACACGTTCCCAATTAGCATTTTTCTTGATTGTCCCTAATCTTTTTAACCTTTCAGAAAGTATTTCCTAGGCACTTCCTTCAGGCAGTTTGAAGAACAGCCTTTGACCTTCATGGCTGGCTAAATACTGCGAGTCTCCATGGACTCAGTTTTATTTGCTTTCTTCACCTTGCAGCGAGCTGGAACGCCTGAGCAATTTGGTGGGCAAGCCGTCTGAGAACCACCCTCTGCACAACAGCGGGCTGCTGAGCTTGGACCCAGTGCAGGACAAAACCCCCCTCTACAGCCAGCTCCTTCAAGCGTACAAATGGTCAAACAAGGTAGGGGAGACGTGTCAGAAATGGAGGCGATGTGGGAAAAGCGGGTTTTCTTATATTTCATAAATGCAGAAGGTGAGGGTGAGTTTTCATTTCCTTTCTTGTTCTCAATTCAGCGTAGAGTGAAAGTGTTGGAAGTTTTAGAATTTCCCATGAGCTATTTTGTAGTCCTTTGGCGTCTTTGAGGATTAACCGTGATGCTCAGGTAATTGCGTTAAAAAAAAAAAACCTCTAAATAGATGTGTTTAATCTGGATGATGGCTGTGGGACTCAGTTTTTATGAACCCCTTGAAATTATATGCAAAATGTCATCGTTCGTTCGGTTTTGGGGAACAATTACTAGCTTCCATCCGCTTCTCAGAGGAGGCCTGTTGCTGAGAGGGCGCCACAGAGTGCCGCTGTCAACCACTCTAATTATCCTCTAATCACTTTGGCCCCACCTGAGGGCAGTGGTTTTTAACACGCTCCTTGGAATTTGCTGTTTGTGGTTTTCTGCAGTGGCAGGCCTGGGGCTTAGACCCTGAGAGCTGTAAAAGGAAGCTGAGCTGAGTCTAAAAATAACAGGGACAATTAGGCTCATCAGCCTGGAAACTGTTTACCGGCAGGTTCCTTTTGTTTGTGCTGTGGGGTTTTTCCCTGCTGGTAGGAAACTAAAATATATGCCTAGAAGGGCCTGTGAGCTCTCTGGCACTGTGCTGTCCCCTCCAGTTTGCTGTCGTCAGTTCCCCCGTTCTGTGGCCCTTTCCCCCCTCAGGTCTTGGGTGACAGATGCTTTCGCGGTTTTTCTGGTGCACGGGATTTTTTTCTTGGCGTTTCTGTGTGGGGGCAGCTCGTCTTGTTCGGCATGAAGTAGAACCTCCGGAGGGAGGCTGAGGTTCGGGGAGAAGTGGGGTGCGGGGCTCAGTGAAGGAGCATGCTGAAGGCCGGGCCCCTGCAGTGGGCTCATGGGCGTCCTTCTGCGCCGTCCTCATTCCAGGTGACCTCCCGCGTCCCTGCCAGCCCCAGGGAGGGAGTCGGTTGGCAGGTGGGCCCCCCCCACCCCGGATGGCTCGTTTTTTGTCCAGGGGTGGGAATCTGATTGGCTGGCCCTGGTCACCTGGAGCCCAGGACAAGCTTCTTGGAACTTGGGAGAGGCAGTTCCCCGAAGGAGGGAGTGAGGGGCAGGAGAGGGCGGCTCCTAAAGGAGGGGTGCTGGCGACCTGGTGGGTGCCAAGGCAACGGTGGAACTGCACCCGCCGGACGAGGCCAGTTCTGCCCTGTGCGCTGTCCCGCGTGAGCGCCCGAGTCTCCCCAGGGGCACACTGGGTCACTTGGCGCGAGCCCCCGGGTGACTGCGGGGCCTCAGCAGGAGGGGCGTGGTGTGGCTGGTGTCTGGTTGGACTTGGGCAGAAAGTCCTGCTCTTTCGATGTTTGGTCACGTGGGTCGGGTTGTCCACAGACGCTGAAGGGACAGAGACTTTAAGTGGGAAGACTCAGGCTGCTCTCGAAACCGCGAGTGACAGGGCTCCAGAGGAGTGACTGGTTCCAGCGGAGGGGTGGCATCTTGCTTTAGAAAGAGGGCGCTGTAGCCACTGCGGAATGGCAGCTTGTTCAGATCGCAGCGCCCCTCCCTCAGGGCCCGCTGCGCGCCAGTGGAAAAGAGGTGGTGCGAAAGAAAAGATACACGATGTCTAGGGAGCTTCTTGTCCTGGGGTGCTGCAGCTTAGAGATGTGGGGTTTAGCCCACGGCGCAGCCCCCTTGAGTAGCGGGCGTGCTGCCCAGCCTCGTCGGCCTGGACGGCCCTCTCGCGGCCCCCAGTGCCCGGCAGGGCGGGGGCTGGGCGGCCGGTGCCGTTGGTTGGTAGGAGTGGAGAGAAGGGCTAAGAACCGTTAGAAGGGCTGGTCTAGAGCGCGCGATCCGAGGCCTGTGAGTCCCCGCTCCGGCCCTCAGAGCAAGAGGCGGCTTCCCCGGCTCCCACCTGGCTCCGGCTGCCTTGGGCGGAGTGCAGCGCCTCAGTCTCGCGTGCTGCAGTTGCCCTCCCGGCGCGACACTCGCTATGTGTGAGTCCTGAGCCTCAGCGCATTTTACTACTTTTTTTTTTTTTTTTAAAGATTTATTTACTGATGCATACAAGCTGGGGCACAGGCCAGAGGCGTGTGGCGGCGAGAGGGTTCACCAGAGACAGAGCGGGGAGCAGAACAGGCAGAGACGGAAACACACTGCTGAGGGGAGCAGCGGGCGAGGCAGGAGAGGTCTGCCGCGCCGTGTGGGAATCTCCCCGGCCAGGAGTCAAACTCGCGTCGCCGCTGCCCAGCTCCACAGCGCAGCGCTTAACAGCTGCGCCCCCGGGGAGGCCCCCACTCAGCGGCTTTAAGTTACTGTGCTAGTCTGGCCCTCAGGGCCACCCTTGCAGGGGCTCTTTATGTTTCTGCATCACAGCGCTACCGGGGTGGGGTCGTTTTAAATGGCAGCGCTGAGCTTTCCTCCTAGGGACCCTGCCCCGCTTTAGCCCCGGAGGAGCGGCGGAAGCCTGTCTCGTTCCCGCGGGAGCACGCCCCCTGCCCCACGCGAGCGCTCGGTTAACGTCTGCTGAATGAATGAAAGAACAAGTGAAAGCTTTTTCTGCTGAATTTTTAACTTACAGTCCCTTTTATGGTTTGCTTGTGTTTTTGATGACGTACGATAGAGCCTTTCTACCCACAGGAGACACCCGCTGTGCTGCTGGTGATGAGAGACAGTTCTGAGCTCCTGTGACAGAGGCCAGGGCTGGATTCCAGAGGGTAATCCGGAAGGCCAGGGTGAGGTCAGCTGGGCGCTGATGCTAAGCTCTGTGAGGGCTGAGCTTGGCACTTTTAGCTGCCTTGTTTGTCGACCGGCGCCCTTCTCTGCCGGCTGGCTGGCAGTGGGTGGAGCAGGGGGTGGTCCCTGCCGGCGGCTTTGGAGTCGACCCAGCCAGGCTGAGGGGAGCGGCTGCCTCTGAGGCCAGGTGTGCAGCGGTGGGGCGAGTCAGGCCACGGCTGCTTTGGGGTGACCCTCAGCGCGAGTCAGCAGCAGCCAGTATCTGTTGCTCGCGTTCTTCTTCCCACACCCCGGCCCCGACTTGTCCTCCTTTCTGCTGTGTGTTCAGAGTGTGGCGAGGCAGGAATGGCCTTACACGCCCCAAACCTTCATCGCGTGACTCGGGGCTGGGCCCTGTTCCGGCTCGTCTTGGCCGTTAGCAGTTCGAGCCTAAATCTGACCCCCTGGCGCCGGTCGTTCAGGTGGACTTGTTAGCATGGGCGGGGCGGGTGGACCAACGTAGACGCTGCCTGAACCCCACACCCTCCCATTATCATAAGAGCAAAGGATAATGCAACCAACCAGGGAAAAAACAAGAAGCAAAACCAATCTCCTGGGTTTCTAGATGCTTCTGGACTGAGAAGTAAAGGAAGGTGCAGCCACGCACGCGGGGCTCCCGTGGAGTCCTGGTTCGGCCGCCCGAGCTCCGGGCACTGCACCTGCTTGCACCTCAGGCAGGCCAAGTGCTCTTTAGGCTTCAGTTTCCGCGTCCGCAAAGTTTCGTGTCGCGGTGCTGTGGGGGGAGTCGGGGCGCTAACGCGGGTGGAACGTCTCAGGATAACGCACGTGCAGAGGTGCTCTCTAGGTGGCGGCTACAACCACCCGGTGTGATAATGGTGCCTGCGCATCCGCAGTTCACAACCCCAGCGAGGCCGACCTCTCGGGCCTCAGTTTCCGTCTCTAAAGTGGCGTAATGTACCCGCCTCAGAAGGACGGCAGGAGGCTAGATGCCAGACACAGCCTGGCCCGGCAGACACCGTGGCCGGCGTTCCTCTCGCAAGCCGTGACGGGGATGCTGCCGGGCGGCGCCGCCATCGGGGCTCCTGCTCCGTCGCGTGACTCTCGCGCTCGGCGTGAGTACATCTGCCCGCAACTCCGCAAAGCGGCGAGTCCTCAACGGGCCTTGCCCCTGGGGAGGTCTGGGCATCGCACCTCAGCTGCTTTAGTGGAAAGGGCACTCTGCTCGTAGAACCCGGCCGGGGTGAGGGCTTGGGAGCTTGGTGAGCAAGGTGGTTCTCCTCTTAGTCTGGAACCCTGGGGTGCTGGCTCTGGGATGTGAAAATTGGGGGGCAGGAAAAGCAGGGTGAGGGTCTCGGGAAGAAAGGCCAAGGACAGGTTGAGGGGACTGCAGAGGAAGAGCTGACAGGGGCTCGACTGCGCAGACAGACCCCTGTCCAAACCCGGGAGGCTTCTCCACTTGGCGTGCAGCAGGCCTCCCTCCAGAGCGTGGCGTCCAGCTTGGTCTGGCCTGGCGGGAAGCGTGCGGCGGAGCCCACTCTGCTGCGTTTGGACCCCAGCCCCCCACCCCCAGCAACTTCTGCCACGTGGGCCTTGCGAGGGTCGGCGAGTTCAGCCGGTGAGAGGCCGGGCAGGGCCCAGGGCGTGGGGAGCCCGCGTGGCGACTGGCCCCGGTCCTTGAACAGCTCCGGGAGGCTGTGGAGTCAGCGGCGTGTGAGCAGGGGCCGTTGCACGGAGGCCGAGAGCGTGCTGCCTGCTGCGCGCTGCCGGCCGCCGAGTGCAGGGCCTGCGGCCAGGACGTGCCTCCTGAGCGCCAGCCTCCCTGTTGCTTGAGTGCAGACTGGGCTGGAGGGGCTCCGCGGGCCCTTCAGCTCGAGCTGCAGAGGGTCAGTGGGCTTGTCTGTGCAGTCTCGTGGTCACGGAGCTGAGGCCTGCCCGGGCGCGGAGGGCAGTGCCTGCCTGCCCGGAAAGGCTTCTGAGGTTCAGCTGCTGTGTGCCGTGGATGCAGCCGAGCACCTCAGCATGCCAGAGCGAGCAGCAACCCCAGAGGCTGTCTGGACAGTTGTGGCCCTGGCAGCACACCCAGGGTGGCTGTTCGGGGGAATCAGGTGATGCTCTGTGGTTCTGAATGGTTTCTGTGCCAAGCCGTGACCTCATTCTGCAGCCTTCTGTTCTGCTTATTAGCTGTGGTTTCTGCAAATTGTCACTTTATCGTTGCCTGGAATCAGGTTGGTGACTCTCCACTCCTCTTCTTTCACGAAGCGGGACGCTCTTCTAAGCTGTGCTGGGCTTGCCCTGGGAAGGGGTGGGGGGCCACTCGGCCGCTGGTCCTGCGTCAGCCTGGAGTCACACTCCGTGGGGGGCTCATCGCGGTTCCCCCTTGGCCTTTCCTGGGCTGATGAGGTTTGTGTGGCTTGTCCAGAGCGTCTGTGGATTGTAACCAGAGCCAGAAAGCGCGCGCTCCTCTGGCAGGAAGGCTCGGTGGAAAGGCAGTTGCCCACGTCACTTTCCTTCCTGGTTCGCTGCCCGCGGCTGGTGGGGGAGGCGCGTCCCAGGGATGGAAGACTCTGTCACGCCTCCCGTTTTCTCGCCTCATCCTCCTGGCAGGTGTGAGCGGGCAGCACTGCTAGATTGTCAGTCTCCTCCCCTGCTGTCTGCCTCCCCGGGGCTGTCTCACCTGCTCTGCGGCCACACGCTGACGGCACGGCGCGCCGTCCCAGCCTGGCTCTCCTCCGACATCCAGGCCCGCGTGTCAAAGGCCCCGCTGAGCACCGGGCTGGAGGCCCAGGAGGAAGTCCTCTCCCGCCTCGCCGGGCGGGCACCCAGGCCCTGACACCCACTCACCTGGATCTCTTGGGTCCTCTCTTCCAAGCCTTAACTCAGCCCTCCCCCGCTGCCACGGCCTGAACCCAGCCTGCGTTTTTGCTGGGGCCATGACCCCCGCCCCCTGGGTCTCCTGCCTGTCCCGAGCCCCCTCATCTGTGTTCTGCTTCGTGACCCCACAGCGGACACCGCCTTGGCTACTCCGTGGTGGTTTCCTCTCTCTCCCTGAGGGTTCGTTCCAGCGCCCAGCCAGCCTGTGGCCACATCCCAGTCCTCTTGCCCAGAGTCTGACTCCAGAAGCAGACAGACCTTTAGCCAGACTCCCCAGCCTCAGTTTCCTGTAAAATGGCCCAGATAGTCGTGCTCTTGGAGCCGTGTGGGGCCCCCACCAACCCTGCACTTGCGTATTTATGTAGCTCGAGCCTTGCAGAGAGTTCTGTGCGCCTTCCCCCCTTCCCCTCGCAGTCCCGGTTAAGACTCGCAGCCTGGTGCCGGCTCTAGTTCCCGCCCTCCCTCCCTTCCTCGTGGAAGAACCCCCATAACTTAATGGAAAACTTCAAATACCCACAAACGTTAGAGAACTATGGAAAGAGTCTGTGTCCTCTCAGCGTCAGCAGTTCAGAACGTCGGTGGCTCCCAGCTCGTGGATTCCCTCCCCGCAGGCCTCAGTTCCTGGGGGGTGGGGTGGGGGACGACTGAGGTCTGGGGTACTTCAGGCAGATCCTAGACTTCATCTCATTTCGCCTCGAATCCTCAGTGTTTAGCCTCCTCCCCTTTACCCTGCTCTTTCTGCCTGTTCTGGCCTATACCATTAACTGTGGCTCCCCAAAGGGGCACGGTCTTTTTATTTCAGGGCTTTTGCATGCGCTTTTCTTCCTTCTCCCGTCTTTATGTGGAAAACTCTTAGTCATGTACGTCTCCACTTAGTCATTACTTCCTCCAGGAAGTCTTCTGAGATGTCCCCAAATGAGGTGCCCCGTGTCTGCATCTGCCTGCTTCCGCCCTGCTTGGCCCATCTGGCACCCCACAAGATTAAGTGTTCTCCTGCTGGGGCTTAGGCCTCGGCAAGGCAGCTCGCCCCGAAGGCCGGGGCTGGAGAACAGGCGTGATGCCGACCTCAGGGGCGCGGCCTGTGGTCTCGCTGGGGAACACGTCTCGTCTGCTTTGGGCCCGGGTACGCGGTACCTTAGGAATCGCCCTGCCAGCGGCTCTTTCTAAGTGAACTCAGGCAGTGTTGGGACGGGGTTAAATTGAAGCCTGTTTCCCCTTCTGAACCGGCTTCTGTTTCCTTCCCCCTGACTTCCTTCAGAGTGTTGCTGCGGTTGTCACCAGGAGTCAGGTTGTCACCAGGGTCCAGGAGACGGAAGGGGGAGGTGTGGACGTGAGTGCGTGGGGGCTCTGAGCCTGGTCCTTGGCCTCCACGCCCACCCCGGGCTGCGCAGGATCAGCAGGTTGAGGGAGGGGAGGCTCCGCTAGCCCCGGCCCCCCCCCGCCCCCCCCCACCGTCCTCTGCTCCTGGAGCTTGCCGGCGCGCTCTCCGCTCTCTGCTCGGGGCGTTCTCTGCTGCAGTCGCTCGCTTGTGTGGGGAGGCAGCGGCTCCCTGCGGCCTCTTGGGCGGATGAGGCTGGTGGCTGGGCCGGTGTCTGAGCCGGGGCCTTGGCTCGGCCTTCTGCTGTTTGCTGTGACTTGACGGAGTGAAGGGGACTCTACAGGGCCCCCGAGCAGGGCACCGGGCTGCTGCGTGCCCGGCTGGCCCCTCCAGAGTGCCTTGAAGCCTCCAGCGCGACCAGGCAGAGCTGGTGTCTCTGTTCTTGCCCCTCGGTCCCCGGCGTGGCACTGGTCACACTGCCACAGCACAGGCCCCTCCCCTTGGGGTGGACCTGGTGCCGTCCTGTCACCCTGCATGTCGCACGCTTAGTAATTGAACCCTGACTTTCCCACCTGCGTCTCTAGATTCTAGGACTGCACATCCCTCAACTAAGTTTCGGATCCTGAGAGGACCTCAAGGGCCAGGTAGGTCGTTGCCCCTGACAGACAGGACGTGGTCAAGGCCACACTCTAGTCCCCTGACCGCGGCCTGCGGTCCTGGCCAGTTTGAAGAGGGAGTGTCAGCTGATGGCCAGAGGCGGAGAGGTTCTTTCTTCTGCTGCTGAGCTCTGTTAAAACACCGTCTTGCACCTGTGGCTTTGTAGCTGCTGGCCTCTGTCATGCAGCAGGGGCAGCGGTCAGCCCATGCCATGTCCAAGGGGACCCTCGGGGACAGGAGTGAGCCGCTGGCGGTTGCAGTCTGTGCCCGCCTCGGGCATGGCGCAGGGACATCTGGTCTGGCCTCCGCACGCAGAGCAGCCCGGGCCTGTGTGCTGCGGCCGAGAGTGGCTCGGCTCGGCTCGGCAGTTACTGAGCACCCGTTGTGCGCTGGGCGCTATCCCAGACTCCGGGAGTGAAACTGCCCCGTCTTCTGGAGCTGGCCGCGCCTGCATCTCCAGCTTGGTCAGAGGAGTTAAATGCCCACACACCTGGTTTTAATCGTAATTCCTGGCTCCATTCCTGCTCCCCCACCCCATCTTGCACCCCCAGTCAGTGACTTAGAGGTCTCCATTTACCCGTCGTGACATCAGAAAGGAGCGTAACTCGCCGTGCGCTGGGGGCTTAATCGTGGGTGTGACTGATCTAGAGCGGTGTCTGAACATAGAGGAGATTTTGTCTTGCAGTCCTGCTGTCTTAAATATCATCCTGTTTTTAAGGCTTGGCGCATTTTAATTCTGTCATATGCTTAATGCAAATGCAAATTTATTGCTAGTGATACAGTTTCCTGGTTTATTTGCCCTTGGCATGTCACCAGTTTGTCCTTCTCTGGCTCCAGCCTAAGGCCGTACTTGTTTGAGGGGGTCTCATTGATTTCAAGAGAACACAACCACACGTCTTACAGTTGTGTCCAGAGGACAAAACAGCCCCGCTGTGGGGCACTGCCCTCCTTGCCGCCCGGGGCCTCACAGGCCTGCCCCGCCGGCCCGTGGCTCGTGAGCGGGCCCTCCGCGCGCCCTGCGATGCGCTCGTGATCCCCTGTGGGCCAGCTGGGCCTGCGTAAGTTCCATCTGGAGTGCTGGAGGCTGCCTTTGCCCGGGACAGTGGCCTCACAGGCCGCACGGCCCCTCCGCGCCAACCGGCCGCAGCGCTTGCGCTGTCCTCGCCCCGCTGCCCACGTCCGGCCCGTGCTCTCCTCTGTCACCACTTAGAACACGTCTCCAAGGCAGCATGTTTCCCAGAGTTGGGGCATTGGTGCCAAATCCTGCATCAGCCGTGGTGCTTGTGATGAGAATTAGAATCACCTGAGAGTCAAGGCAGAATAAATTCTCAGCTACTTGGGGAGCGGAAAATGGTGCCGTGGTCCCGGAGTTTGTTCCCTGTCGAGGCGCAGGTGCATTTGCCTCTGAACCAGCATGGTGAGTGCCCTGCTCCCAGCATCCCTCCTGCCCTCGAGGGGGAGACATGGAGGGAGGGCGCAATTGCCCTGCACATGCAGGCCCGGTGGGCGTTGGCCCCTCTCCTCACTGCCGGTTTCCATCTGCTGTGCAGTGGGGACATTCTGGTTGACGCCGTGACCCAAAGCTCAGATTGGTAGCAAAGCTGCCTGCTCGTGATGCCTTGAAAAGAAACAGTGGGGATCCTGGAGGCCGACCCCTCCAGCCCCGCTCCCCGGGTCTAAAACAGAGCCGTCCTGTTCATTTTAATTGCTTGGATGAGCTGGAACACTGAGCTGCTGTTGCGTCTTCACAGTCGCTCAGACTGCGTGACCACGCGGAGCTGGGGACCTCGGCTTGTGGAGCCGGACGGGGCAGTTTCCGTGCAGGGCGTCTTGGGGGGAACAGCGCTTCACAAATTGTGAAGCGTTGCCCACCTCAGTCGTGTAGTGATGGGCAGGCCTGGCTTTCGAGGAAGGTTTGCAGAGCTTTTGGTGAGCAGAGGGTGATTCTGGGGAGTGGCTTTGTGCGATGAGTCACACCGTGGGTGGAAAGGCCTCCGAATCACTTGGCCCGTGAGGGGTGAGATGCCTGCCCCCGGGGTGGCCTGGAGGCCGTTCCCGGTGCCGGCCCTCCCGCCTCTCCCACAGCAGGCCCGGCTGGCAGTTGGGGAGCGGGAGCTGGCGTCCAGTGGGGACTCAGAGGTAGCAGACTCGGGGGGCTAAGGAAAACTGGCCAGTGCAGCCTGGCAGCCCGCGGTCGGGCCCTCACGAGTCTGTTCAGCGGCCGCCTGTGCTCGCAGCCCCGCTTTCCGGGATGACGTCCGGCTGCCTCTGCGCCCTCGCGGGTTCACACCTGAACGAAAGCGGGAATGTCCCTCTCCCCAGGCCGTCGTTTATCACCCGGACGTTTGACCGCTCTCCTAGCTGGCCTCCCTGTCTTCCCCCACAGTGGCAGGGTGACCTTTAGATAAGCTTGACCACTGAGTAAGGCTCTTGCCTCAGACATGTCACGGTTGCGTCCTGTGCTCCGGCTCCGTATGCGGCCTGCCGGGCGGGGTCGGCTCCCACAGTGCCAGGTTCGCGGCCGCCTCTGGCAGCTGCTCAGCCTGTGCTGTTCCACGGGCCCGCTGCCCTTCCGGCCTGGCTGATACTGTCTCCTTTTATTTTGCCCTAGGCGCACACTCGGACTGTCTTTCCTGACCCCCCCCTCAGGACGAGGTACCCCGTCCATGCGTGTCTGCACCCGTCCTGCCCACCGTGATCCAGTGCACGTGGGGCTGTCGGTCCTGCCCTCGCTGGCCCAGCGGCCACGCCTGCCCAGCCACCACTGCACTGCCACGTCCGGCAGGGCCCACTGAAGAGAGCAAGCTGACAGATGCTTTAACTAGGCTTGTCTCTTCAGTCCAGTAATTGTCTCTGAAGTGCTACTGTCGTTACAGGGGCTGGTTTTTGAGGGAGGAGGCGGGAGGCGGGGCCCCCTCCGCACGGTTCCCCATTTCCTCGGCACACAGTTGTGGGGTGTCCACCCGGCTGTGCACTCCGTGCACGGCCTGCCTTGCTGAGGGATAGTGCGTGTTAAGTTTCTTTTCTTTTTGAAACTAGTTTGGGGCTACAAACAGAAGCCAAATTATCTGGATTATTTTGCGGCAGAGATGAAAAGGGCAGAGAAAGGACGCAGTGAACGTTGTGGAAGAGCCTGAGATCTGGCTCTGCCGCACAGCCGCGAGAGCCCGGGGGGGCCTGTCATCGGCGTGCAGGGGAGGCCCAGGGTGCGGTTTCAGAGGGTGGGCTCCCGGCCCGGTTTCCTGGCTTCACGGCCTGCTTGTGTCCGTGGGCAGCTCCCTCCTGCTGCCTGCCTGTAGCAGGAGCTGGGCGAGCGTGTCCCAGGGCTCTTGAGAAAGTACCTCAGGGGCCTGTGTGCCTGAGGGCCCCCGGAGGCTGGTGCCTGCTTCTGTCCCCACCACCAGCACCGCCAGCTCGCGGGACCCCTGGGCCTTCGTGCCTTTCCCTGAAGGGGGAGCGCAGATTCTTGGACAGTAGTGCCTGCCCCAGGCCACCAGGTGGTAAGTGGCCGAGAAGGTTCACAGCTTGGCTGACTCCAGAGCCTCCCATTCTCCAGTCAGTCTTTGCTCCCTCAACAGCACTGGGTGTGAGGCGGCTGCTTTCTGGGGGACACGGCGGTGTCTCCAGGATGAAGGCGTTGATGGAAAATGGCCCTTCTTTTGGGAAAAATCTTTGGATGGATATTTCCAACAGTTCACTAACTTTTACTAACATTATGTGCCTGAGCACTTACATAAACCCCAGAAGTCATTGTTAATAATCTTATTTTAGATACATGCAATAGATGTTTCATATACCTGGACTGCCTGGGGAGAAGACTATCTCGTGTGAATTGTAATTCTTTAATTCACCTGTACCGTGCCATATTTTCAGTTTATTGTTTTTCCATTTAAGCTGTGAAAACGTAGCTTCGTTCCTGGGACCTTCAGCTCTGTAGAGATGATCCCTGGTTTTGGTTCTCATGACACTGCTCCTCCCTCTTACGGCTCCTGCTTGCCCTTGGCAGACAGAGGTACCCCAGCACCCCCTGAGCATTTTGGGGGTGGGGGCGGGAGGATGAAACACCCCGAGCCGCTCCTTCTCCGTTCCCTCACACCTGGCTGATGCTTCCTGTGTCTGCTTGATGAAATCTGTATCATAAAAAAGTTCCTTCTCTTAAAGCAGGGTTTCTTAATTTGGGGTCTCTGGTCAGACTTCTTTTGGACCTGTGAGTGTGTGTAGGTAGATTTTTCCAGGAGAGTAACCCCTAACTTACATCAAGCTTCTTTCAAACGACTGTGGCCCTGGCAGGCATAAGAACCACTGCTGTCGTGGAAAGGAACATTGGTTTCTTCTTAATTTGAGATATATAAAGTATTAGATTAATAAAATATTTACACCCTTATAATACAGCAAATTTGGAAGTCTTTTAGTGTGTTCAATTCTATGAGATTTTATTATATAGAGTATCCAAGTTAAAGCTTTAGTGTTTAAAGGCATACAAACCAGCCTTCTTTTGCAATCTAAGTATAAAGTCTAGGTATAAAAGCAAAATCTTACAGCAAAATCTAAAGGTCTGGGAGTATTGTTATTTTTAGCCCCCTCAGTCACCTCCAACACTCACTGCCTTGGGCCAGCCAGACACTCCTCCCCACCCCCCTGCAGGTGCAGGAGTGCCTGCTTGCTTTCTGACTTGAGAACTTATTTCAGAGTGAGCTTCTGCCTCCATCCCTCACGGCTTCTCCCATGTCTTGGGCCCCTCTCCTACCCCCTTTTATATTTTGCTCTGGAAGCTGCTCAGCCTTGCCCGAATGTGCAAGCAGAGTCTTGTTTCAGGCCTTTGGTTGGCAGGGGGAACGATTACACTGATCATTACTGACTTAAAAAGGCCCTAATCTGTAGTATCTTGGTGTGCCGAACATGAATATAACCCTGAAAAATTTTTATTATATTTCATGTAATTCATTTTATGTTTCACTGTGTAAATTTATCCAGTAGGACTGCAACAACATCCTAAATCAGCCTAGAATGATGTCATATTGCATCACATTGCATAATACCATCATGCACACATCATCCAGAGTTGATTGCATCGTTTTCTGATGCAATGCAATACTGCTGAAGTAAGCCGACGTCAGCAGTGCACTATATAAAGCCCTGTTGGAAGGTTGATCATTGAAAGTATTTCAGACTTCGTGCGAGACAGTTGAAGCTACTATTCCATAGAACTGTTATTATTTTATCCATTTAGGCACAATACAGAACAGTAATGCCTCGAAAGTATGTTAATAGCGTGCCCAATTTCTGCTCTATTTGTGGGGAAGTGACATTTGCCAACCAGAAGAAAAGTATCACTTCTTAAGTGAAGAAGGCTTATCATCTTTACTTCGATGCAAGGTTGGTGACCAAGACAAGCCTTGGGCCCCACATATATGCTGTGCTACATGGACAACACAGCTTTCATGGTGGTTAAATAGCAAAAGACCATCAATGCCGTTTGCGGTCCCCATGGTGTGGAGAGAGCCAAGCAACCACATAAAAGACTGTTACTTCTGCTTGGTTCCTCCTCTTTCTGGTGGAATAACGAAACAAAAGAAGTCGAGAATAGTCTACCCAAACATTCCGTCTGCACTGAGACCAGTTCCACATGGTGAGGGACTTCCTATTCCAGAACCTCCAGCAGAATATTCTCTTGATTCATCTGATGAGGACAAGGGTGAGCCGACCTGTTCTTCTCCTGTTCTATCATCATGCAGTGATCCAGATTTTCACTGTGGTGCATCATCAATCCCACACAGACTAACACAGGAAGAACTAACACTGGTTCGTGATTTGGACTTATCCAAGAACAAGGCAGAATTGCTAGGATCAAGACTCCAACAATGGAATCTTCTAGAAGAAGATGTCACAATTACTTTATATCGAAAGTGCCACCAGCAGTTGGAGCCTTTCTTCAGAAAGGAAAGTACTACCCTGGTATTCTGTTCCGATATCGAGGGCCTCATGAATGCCTTAGAAATCACTCATGACCCACAGGAATGGAGACCATTTCTAGACTCTTCAAAACTGAGTCTTAAGGCTGTGCTTTTGCACAATGGAAGCCGTCTTCCATTTATTCTATTCCTGAACAGCTGTACAAGAGACAAGCGAAGAAATCTAAGAAGTAGTCTAGGACTTGATTTTTTTACAGGTATTAACTGTGGGCCTATTACTATTGGCATGCATTTCGTGATGTAAACATCCATTTATTGCAAATTACGGAAGAAAACTAGAGCCAAAATTAGAATTTGACTGTCATATTCGTGTTGAGCACATACAAATTGATAGGCAATGACTAATTTTATTTCAGTAATGTGACTTTTGTAAAAATTTGTTGACCAGTGTTACTGGAGCTGCACCGAGGCACCTGCGCGGCGCTCCCTGTTGATGGGGAAGCGAGGTGCTGGCGAGTATCCGCTGGGTGCAGCCGCTTCCTGTGAGCATGGGTGGCACTGGCGGCGCAGAGGTTCGAGGCGGCATCTGGGGAGTTTCGTCAGCTCCCTTCACGTCCCTGACCCAGCAAAGCCGGCTGTCGGCCAGAGGGCACGTGCGCATTTCTGCGGTTGCGAGTTGCTCTGCCTGCCGCTCAAGCCGGGCCCGTTTCGGGGCCTGCTTCCGAGTCCATGACTCTCCTACACAGGAGATGGAAAGCGAATTGCTGTTCTCCTGCTGATATTTTTTCCGCTTTGTGCCTCCCCGCCCACCCTGGCAGGCTGGGTCTTCAGTGAACGCGGGTTCTGTGGTCTGTTCCCTGTGCGGCCTGGAGCAAGTCCCTGGGTCTCCCCTGCAGTTTCCACATCTTTAATAGGAAGATAAAGGCTCTTACCTTTTTGGGCTTTTTTGTAAAGCTTCCTTGAGGTAATGCCGGTGAAGAACGCAGCCCAGGACTCCACGAGTGTCCCCCTCGGAGCATGCTAACGAGCTCTGTCAGTGAGCGTTCCTATTGACATAGTGATAAAATCTGACTTTCTGATGGCAGCTGGGGCTGGGTGGGGGCCCGCGTCCCAGCCTCACAGCCGGCCCGCTCAGCGACCTGCAGCAGGTGGCAGCTTCCTGGGCCTTGGGTGCCCGAGGATCTGTTTCTGCAGCGGGGGTGTGAATGGCGGGGGCTGTGCGGGCTGTAAGGGAGCTCGTGCTTCCGGCCCTCCCTGTGGCCACGCAGGCAGGAGTGTGACTGCGCCCGCTGCCCCTCGCCTGCCAGCACCCACCTGGAGGTGGCACATGGCTGTGGGGCTGTCGCGGCTTGGCCTGGGGAGGAGGGAGGCCCTGGCGCTTGCCAGCGCAATTTGTGCTTTGATTCATTTATTTAATCTATCTTATATCAACCTGAGAGGGTAATTGTGCACAAATCACTCTTTAAACGTGAAGCTCGTCTCCCTTTAAGCCCCACGCTGGTGTAGCGCTTCGTGGGAGTCCTTCCGAGGCCGCGGCTGCCTCCTCTGTCCCCCTGCGGCACCGGCATCTCCCCACAGTGGCGACTCTGAAGCTCCTGAGAAGCCAGAGTGCGTGCGGCCCCCGGCCCCGCGGTCGCCCGTCAGCGGACGAGAGTTCGCGCTCATCTTTGCGTGTGACTGAAATGTCACCTTCCTCCAAGGTGCTGAGGCTGGCGGCCCAGGGCTGCTGCTCGGCCCTTTCTCTCGGGTGGGATCTTCGGGATGGCCGGGAGCCAGGTCGCAGGGGCAGGAGGTATGTCTGGCGCGCACGCACCGGCGTCTCGGGCCGCGACAGGAGACCAGCTGTGGCCGAAGGGCCGCTTTGGACAGGCATCACGAGGGCCTCCGAGGGCGTGAGGGGGCGTGAGGGCACGCGAGACGCGCTGTGCTGGGGATGGGCTGCCTGTGAAATCCTTGGCTTCGATGTTTTCTCTGACGTCTTCGAGTGTGGATTTGGAGGGTCCCGACTTTTGCCGTATGGTGCCCTTCACGTGACTTCCAGTTGTTGACAGAGGCACCCGCCTTCTCTGAAGGGCAGGGCGAGGCAGCCAGCACCCCTGCGCGCTGGGGCGCGGCTCCCTGCGAGTGGGCGCTGTCAGTGCACCAGGCCGAGAGGCCCACGCCCGAGCCTGCCCCTCGCTTTGCTCTGGGGTGGGCTGGTCCGCAACGGCTCTCGCCTGTGGGGCCGGAAGACCCATCACGGCCCGGGCCTCTGCTTGGGAACTTGAGGTCGGCTCCTCCTCTTCCCTGTCAGGATGGCCCCGCCAGAAGCCGCTGCATGGAGAGATTAATCTCCGCGCCTCGCAGGGGCGGCGGGGGCCGTAGGGCTGACAGCGGGCTGCACAAACAGCCATGTTTGTCCTGCCCAGTGACGTCCCCGTGTGAAGGCGGGACATGAGCACGAGGCCGCGCTGTCGTGGAGGACGGGGGCGGGTGGCGGCCGGTCCTGTCTGAGGACCACAGACCCGGACGGCAGCCTGACGCGGCGAGCGGCTCTGCCTGAGCCGGCTGCAGACTCTGTCTCTACTGCTCCGCCCCCAGAGCACGGGCCGGGGACCCCTCTGCACCCCCCTCGGCCCCCTCCCTCGCACAGCAGACCTGACCACGCAGCCGTCTCCCTGGGTGCTTGCGAGGCCTCGGGAGTCCGGGCTGCCCTCTCTTTACTGCACTTGGCAGACATGGCGGTGTTTCAAATTGGGGATCTCGGCCCCCCTGCCTGGGGCAGGTCTGTCGGCCCTGCTTTTCCAGCAGCGCACTCACCGCGTCTGTGTCACATCTGGCGAGGTGTGCGCACTGTTTGAGACCCAGTGCTGTTGCACGCTCACTACACTCAGGCTGTGTGGACGTGCCTTCCCTGTGCTCTGGGAGCCGGGAATCCAGGCCACACTTCCTCAGCACCCGCTTTTGTGCGGTGTCCGGAGCCTGCCCGCACTGTCCCTGGGCGTGCCCGGGGACCGAGGCTCCAGAGCGCCGGCGTGTGACGCGGACTCGACGGGCAGCTGCCTTGCTCCGCGTTGCAACGTGGCGGCTGTGCCGGTGGCTTGACTTGGGTGGGGCTCCGCGGACTGAGTGGGCCCGGCTGCTTATTGCCTCGGCTGAGCAGTGGGGCACGGGAGCCTCTCTGATGCTGTCAGCCGATGCTGCACCCTTCCGCGCGGGCGTCGCCTTGGAAGCGGCCTGTCAGCACTGTGAGCGGGCGTGAGGCATCTTAATAGCGGATTTCATTTGTGGCTCGAGGATGAGTTGACCCACATCTAAGTCCTTCTCGACCTAATCGTCTTTGCTGTTTGATCTTGTAAATATTAATTTTGTCTGCTTGTGCGTGCGGTCCTCAGCAGCTCCAAGGTTAAAGCCTGGACTCTGTTCAGAGAGCCCCAGTAGGCGTGGCCGGGGCTCGGGAGCACTCGCACCCGCTGCGGCCTGCAGCCTGGCAGTGCCCTCCGGAGCCTTAGCTGACAGGGCTTCTCCTGGCCCCCAGACCTGCCTTGCCACCTCCCTGCCAGAGGCCCTCGTGCCGGGGCAAGCTGGGGCGCTCCTGCTTTGGACCCCTCCTGTTCGTTGGCAGAAGTGAGGCATGCCTAATCTCATCTCCTGAGAATGCGCAGGCAGCCCCAGCACAGCCATTTAGGAAACATTTCTTGAGAGCCTACTGTGTGCTGAGCTCTGCGCTGGGCTCTCTGGGGGCCTAGAGAAGACCAGGCCCAGCCCTCACAGCTTCGGGTGGGGTGAGAGCTGAGGCCAGGCGGAGGCCCCCCGTTCAGAGCAGAAGGTGTGAACCAGCGGGGGGGGGGTCACACACAGGACTCCTCAGAGTCAGGGCAGAGGATGAGAGGAACAGGCCCCGTGCAAAGGGCCATTTGAGCAAAGGCTCAGCCACCAGGGAAGGAAGAGTGAAGTCTCAGAGCCCTAGACCCTGAAACTTCCCCGTCTGTGCAGCGAGATTCCCACCGCTTCTGGCTTTCCCTGTCTTCTTCCATGTGATTGTGGCTGCTTTTGGGGACTTCCTGTCTTCCTAAATAGATTAGCTTCTCCCCTTTGATATATTTGCTCAAAAAGGGAAGCTACGTCTTAGTTATTGGCCGACGATAACGTCGTTTTGAGTAGACGCTATGAGCGCAGCTACCACAGTGAGGGCGCCGTGCCCCGGACCTGCCCAGGACACCCGGCGGTGTCCCGCACACTCTGCTGAGCTCTGGCTCAGGGGGTGCCCAGCCCCCGGGGCTGCGGGCTGCGGGCGAGCGGCAGGAGAGGCAGGGACGGGACAGGGCGTGTGCGCTGGAGTCTGGGAGCAGCCTGGGCTCACCGCCTCCCGGCTGTGTGCCTTCGGGCATGTTGCTGATGTCTCTGTGCCTCAGTTTTTGCCAGCAGAACGGGGTTGGTAATAGTGTCTGTAGGGAAGGTTCCCCCTGGGTCTCTGTTCCTCAAGGGGGACCCCCAGCTGCACCAAAAGGAGCTCCAACCCAGCCTCACGCTAGCCCTTCATCCTACATTATTTTGTCTTCAAAGCATCCGCGGTTATTTATACATTTTGTGTCTCCCCGGCCAGAGTGTAAGCCCCCAGAGGGCAAGCACTTGGAGGCCTTGTTTCATTACCAGCGTGTCCTTGGGTAGACATTTCCCCCCAGGACCTAGTCTAGCTAGTAGATAGTGACATAGTGACACCTCTCACATGCTGTCTTCAGATCTGTTTCTCCGAAGGAAGTCATCACCACCTCACCCGCTCCTTTCTTGCCCCCACCATGTTTCTAGGCCGAGCTGGCAGGTTTCCCAGCATCCTCCTCGTGGGCTGCTCGAGGGCACGCTCACAGGGAGCGCAGGGGAGCGGGATTTCAGCCGTCTGGGCTGTGGCACGTGGCACGGGGCCTCCCGGGGCCCTGAGTTGTTTTGGGCTTTGTCACAGGGCAGGGTTTTCCCCTGCGCGCGTGTGTCTAAGTCTTCCCTGCGAAACGCTCCTTCCACGACGAGTTACTAGGCGTCACCCTGAGAACCCTTGTTTACCTCCAGAACATCCGCACAGCAGAACTACTAGCTGGCCGCTTGTGGAATTAATCTTTTATGATTAAACCTCGGAATAGGGACTGTTTGCAGATTAAATGTCAGCTCTTCTCCAGGATGTTTTGTTTTTGCTGGTGAAGCAGAGGTTTGTGGACAAATAGCTGACCCCTTTTAAAGGGAATGGAAAGGAATAAAACCGTCTTGAGGGCTCCTCTCAGCGCCCAGGGGTCCGGGGCTGTTGCCGCCCTTTCCCCTGCTCCTGCCCCGTCTCCCCCCGCGCGGGCAGTGCTCGGGCGCCAGCCTGGGCTGCTCCTCGCTCCGTCGCCCTTCGGCCGACCCAGTTTGTTCCCCCCTCGCTCACCACCTGTGTGGTCGGTCACCCGCTGAATGCCACACGGCAGGGGATGGCGAGGGCAGGGGGCCGCTTCGTGGGGCATCCGCTGATGTTTCTGTGCCTCCGTTTTTGCCGCAGAACGGGGCTGGTAATAGCGTCTGTGCTGATGGGGATGGAGTCTCTCTTTGTGCTCCTTGGTGGGGTCGCCTTCAGTCACGTGGAACTACGCCACGCTTGCAGTGTGGCTGGTGTGACTGAGGAACCAAAGTTTGTATTGATTAAGCTTCCTGTAAATAGTCACATGTGGCCATGCTGCTGTGCTGGGCATCACAGATCTAGAAAGACCCCTTGGCCATGCAGACCGGCATCAGCTCCATGCTGCGTGTCGCCATGGTTTGTCGTCTCGCTCGGGGATGGGGGCGGTGGCTGGGGCAGGGCTTGGAAGAGCGTTGCCTGTACTGCTGGCGTGAGAGAGTCAGTCTGTGCCCAAGACAAGCCCTCTCTCCACCCCAGCAGAGTCAGATTTTAGAACAAATTGCAGGAGGCCTGGGGTTAATCCTTCCAGAAATCCATGAGCTCGCTAGATGTAACCTCTGCCTTTCTCACTCTAGAAATCTCCCTGAAATGCCGGTGAGTGGCAGAAATGTCATAGGGATAACCTTGAAATCTGATCTAATTTATCAGTAAATAATTGACAGCCTCGCGGACTTTTAACTGTCTTGGGAACAGATTATTTGCAATGCACCTTAGAATTGATTTCAGAGACTACTGTCTTGACACTTAGGTTGAACACAGAGAGCCTGCTTAGGGGGGCATCGGCTGGCGTTGGGGGCTGCCTCACACACTGTGTGGGAGGCTGTGTGGAACCCAGCGTTTCCAGTATGCGTCGTGGCTGGAAACACTGATCCTCCACCGTGTTCAGTGGTGACTGCCCGTCCCATGTCAACACTGGAGGAATAAAACAAGGTCTCAGAGCTTGCCCTCAAGGGGCTTACGTTCTGGCGTGGAGACAAACAACGTATAAATAACCTCAGGTGCTTTAAAGACAGAATAATGTAGGATGAAGGGCCAGCGAGAGGCTGGTTTGGGGCTCCTCTCGGTGTAGTTGGGGTTCCTCTGTGAGGAACAGAGACCAGGGAGCACCTTCCCTTCAGAGGAGGCAGCGAGAATTCGGCCGTGGAGGCGTGGGAAGGCGTCTGCGGCGGCAGGGCCGCAGTGTCTGCTGTCAGGAAGGCGCTCGCTCTGCAGCTCAGGGCTTCCCGGCGCTGTTCTTCTGTGGGCGGGCGGGGCCGGCCCTGGCCCTTGGACAGCGTTCCTTGGTGGACATCTTCAGCCGACATCAGGCTGTAAGCGGCCACCTGCGTCCTCCTTGCTTCCCGTGGACACTGCCCTGTCCTCAGCAGGCCTGCGGGCGGCAGCCCACCTGGCCGTGCGTCTCCCATCTGACTCTCTGCGTGTGTCCTCTGCCGTCAGGCTGCACTGTCCCTTGAGCCCCGTGCGCTTGCTCCAGGGGGCCCTTTTGCTGGTGTCATCCCTCTTCTGAAGCTTCCTTTTCTCCTCACAGACCTCCCGTCCTTCGGGGCCCACTTGCCCTCCCCTCTCTGGGTGCCAGTCCCCGTGTCCAGCTGTGACCGGAACCCCGTCCTCATCCCGGCGCCTCGGAGGAGCCCCTGGCGCTTGTTGGGTTGGTCAGAGCGTGAACAGGCCGGCTCCCCAGGATAGAAACGGCTTGTTTCTCCAATTCCTCGGGCTTGAACTCCAGGCCTCTGCGAGGTATTGGTTGAAGGAAAAGAGTAGCTTCTCTCAAAACAGTGTGCACGTCTGTGTATGTACAGGTGTGTAGTTATAGCCGGGTCCGTGTATTTCTGCAGAGACTGTCATATCTCTCTACCAGTGTGCAGATCCCAATTCTGGATTCTTTGGAAGGAAATTTTCCTTTTTTTGGTTCTCTTTGGATTTCCTCCATTTTTTTCTGGCAGTATTTTCGATTTTCAGCCGTTTTCGCCGCGAGCCGAATGAGCAGGCAGGTCCCGCGGGGTTCTGGGCCCAGTCCTGCCCGCAGCTGGGGGCCCGGGCGGGCTGGCTGCTGCCTCGGCTCCAGCTTCACTGTTCTCAGGCCTTCCTGGCGGCCAGGCCCTGCCAGCTCTGCACCCCGTGGCCCTGTGTCCTGGCCCGGCCCGCCTAGAACTCTGCCGCACCTTCCCAGAGCTGGGGGCTGGGCGCCTAGAGCCGAAGGAGCAGCAGGGGCGACGCCCGAGTCCCACGGGGTCCGGGCCTCCGCTGGCTGTGGCCCTGCAGCTCCACCCCGCGTGCACGCGCAGCCCTTGTCTCGGGAGTGCCGAAGCTTTTCCTTGGTTTTTCCCACAGTCTGCAGAGCCTGACTCGAGGCCGCGTCAGGATTAAGGGAGATTAGCAGCATCCCCTCCCCGCCCCTCCTGTGCGGATGTGCGGATGTGTCCTAACAACTATTGATGTCAAGTTCAGCCCCCAAGCAGCCCACACGACCTTTAGTGTCCTGCTGACGTTGCAACTTTAGGATGTGTCCTTGCCAGTTAAATCAATTGAGATAAATCTCGGCAACTTTTCCTGCACGATGAGCTGCGGGCTCCGCTGCCCGTGGCTCCTCCCTCCGCCGCGGCTCTGTGGTGTCGCTCGCGAGGGCGTTTCACCAGACTCGACCGCTTGGCCCGCTGCGCCTGACGCCTCGCGTGCTCACACCTCAGGCGGACAGAAGAAGGTCCCGACTTGCCCGGGCGCCGCACTGGTCTCTGCTCGCCGTCCTGGCGCTTTCAGCAGCGCAGCGCCGCCCCGGCAGCCACGCGGGGCCTGAGGGCGGAGACCCAGCGTGCGATTTCTATTCTGGAAATGAGCCCCAGCTTGGCGGCAGCGGTGGAGCGGCCGGTTTTGCTTATGGAAACCCTGACGCGGGTGGGATGACACCCAGCGTGCGGGCGCTGGCGGGAGGACGGCCGTGGCCAGGCGCGGCTGCCCCATCCTGGGTGCTGAGCCGCGCCGACAGGCCCGGGGCCGCCCTTGGCCTTTCGTGCTCAGCCTGGTGCTGGAGAGCAGATGGAGGGGAAGGTTCTCCTTGACAGTTTGGGAGGGTGGGGACCTTTAAGATAGGAGGAATGAAAAGAACAGTTTAGTTATCAGTGGCGTGCTGTGTGACAGCTTGACATTCTGTAATTGTCCACAGGGACCAGGCTACTTTGGAGTGGCGTTCTTGCAAACGTGTCATATTAAGTCTTTTTTTTTTTTCCTGGTAAGGAAGTCTGGTCTGATTTGAATAGTTCTGAATAATCTCACATTATTTATTAACCTCCAGCGGTAGGAAAGCTTTGCCGAGCTGTGGTGATTGACTGGAGGGCCAGATACGAGAGCCAGTGATTCCTTCCCTTGAGAAACATTTTTTTCAATCTTGAGAGAAAAATTTTAGTTGGAAAATCTGTAATGTGACTAGTATCCTGAGAGAGAATGTTGAGAATGTTTGCAACAAAGGATTTTTTTCTAGGAGTTAGTGTTTCCAGGAACTTCCCCAGGAATCAGTGGATTATTATTTTCTAAGTATCCCAATCTGAAAACTGTGGAAAAGCAGAAAAAAGAAAAAAAAGTCGTCTACAATCCTACCACTTAACGCACCATTAACACTTTAATACTGTTTCCTTTTCATTATATCCTAAGAATTTTTCAGTGCTATCCTATGAAAATGTTATACAATATTCAGAAAATTTAAATTTTAAAAACCATGTCCTGTCCCACTCAGGGCACTTACTGTAGTTTCCCACACCATTTCCCTCCGGTTGGAAACTGAGTTTACCACTCGCCCGGAGTTGAGCTGTGGGACAGAGGACACCTACTTGCGCTGAGCGGTGCGCACACGCCATGCCAACGGGATGACACAGCTTTGGCCCAGACTTTTACCTGTGTTTAGGGGTGATCTGTGGGGATAGAGTCCCATATGTAGAAGTCTTAGGTCAAGAGGTGTGGGATTTTTTTATTTTTTTAGGCTTTGGAGAAACTTTGTCACAAAACCATAAATCATTAGCTAGACCACTGCAAAGGTACCAGGTGGTCTAAGGGGGTGTGTGTGTGTGTGTGTGTGTGTGTGTGTGTGTGTGTGTGTGTGTGTGTGTTCTTCTAAAAATTACATCTGGCTTTTCTTTATATCTCTGTTCCTTCGCTGAGACTTTATACATGTCTGTCCACATCAAGAGTGTCTGCCCTTACTTGTGGAGTAGTTTTATAATAGCTGTTTCATGTCTGTGCTAGAAAATTCTAACATCTGTGTCATTTTGTAGTAGCATCTTGACCCACGCGAACTGAATTTTCCTTATTGCTTATCTACCAAGTAATTTTGGACTGTGTCCTGGATGTTTTTAATGTGATGTCAGGAAACTGTTTAAATTCCATGGAAAATGAGGATGTTTTGGTTTAGTGGGGAGCTGACTCCCTAGAGGCTAGGCTGCAAATTCGGGTTGCCCCGTGCACTCTGACGACCAGTGGGCGGGAACGTCAGGACAGACGTGCTCCCTCGTCACTTCGTTGGTAGTTTGACCACAGCAGCTTGCTGCATTGACTCCTTCGCCTTACGCGTAATACCTACATATATCTCTTTCTTCTCTTTACTTGTCAATTAATTCATTGCCTATTAATTTGCTAAATTTAGACATAGTAACTTTTTCATCCTCAGATCAGTTTGGGCTTTATGTAACAGAAACCTTGCAAAGTTCTCCAGACCAGTGTGGAAGCTCCATGTCTCCAGGCCCGTTACCTTGTTGCTTTGCCAGGCCCAGCATCTGTTCCCACGTTGCCCAGCATGGATGCCGAGCCCCAGCCATCACATCCTCATTCCTACCAGCAGCCTGGGAGGAGTGAAGGAGAAGGAGCAAAGGGCATTCATCATGAGCTTTTAAGGAGGCTTCTCAGAAATTTCCAGAACATTTTGTTTCCATCTTTTTGGTGAGGTCTTAGATGCTGGACTCTATCTAGCTGCAGGGGTGCTGAGGAAGAGTTTTTTGTCTGGACAGTGGGAGTCCAGTTTAAAAACTTGAGTTGTATTCCTCGGGAGGTAAAGGAGAATGTTATGGACAGACGGTTGGAAGCGACTGCCGTGGTACTGCTTTCCTCAGAATTAGAAGATAGATATCGGTCATAAAACAAGCAAACACGCAGAGGGCTGAAAAGAGAGAAGTAAATGGCTAGGGTGGGGTCCCCCTCCCCCGCCCTGTAGCTCTCGTGTGAATAGCCCTTTAGTGTGTGTGTGTGTGTGTGTGTGTGTGTGTGTGTGTGTGTGTGCTCGCTAAGCACACTACCTTACACTGTCTTTTTGTTCAGGGATGTGTGTAAGGACATAAGGGTGCATGGCAGGTGCCCAGGGCACAGGTGGCTGTGCTGTCATTGAGTTTTCTCCCTGTTGACAGGTTGCCTGATGATTTGACACTTAAAACTATGCTGCAGAATATTCTGGAACACATATCTTGGCATACTTTGTGTAAATATTTCTCATTATTTCCTTTAAAACAATTAATATTAAGCGTTTCTCCTTTTGCATTTATCGTCCCAGTTTGTAGATTTTGTTACACATCTTTTTAACATGCCCAAGTTTTAAGTGTTTGTATAGTCTGTTGGTCTTTTTCTTTTTGTCTTCTCTTTTTTTCAAACTCAGAAGTTGTGAGATGTTTGCATCTTTGTTTTTTTCTGTGACTGCATTTCATACTTTTAGCTCTAGTTGATCTAAAATTACTTTTTGGTGTCTGCCATGAGGTAACACTCTGAATTTTTCCTCTGTTTTTAGTGCATCTCCATTGAATTAAATAAACTTTATCTTTCCCTTGTTCATGGTGTGCTTCTCATTAAATGAAAACTGACCAGAAATGAGAAAATTAAATGAGATCTTCATTTGATTCAGTTCTACAGGTAATTTTCCAGCCATGGACTTTGTGGGTAAAATGTGCACTGTTTTTGATCACTTAAGCAGATACAGGATTGTCCTTCAGATGTGAGGTCAGCAGATCTGACTGCAAAGCAGATAATTAGAAACCAAGTTCGCTTGCGGACTAGATGTGTGCTGCAGTGGGCAGGCGGCTGCCAGCTGCGCACGGCCTCTCTCCACCCCGAGCAGGCTGGCCCCAGCTCCCGCCTGCCCGGGGCTCCTGGGGGGGGGGGACCTCCCGAGACGCCGTGGGAGTGAGGGTGAGAGTGTGCCCCGAGCGTGTGCGTACCCCAATGGAGCCCCAGCGCACGGGGGCCTGGCGTCATGTCCCCGCCCAGAGATGGCCTTTCGTGCCGCGGAGCCACACATGGTCACCCGCCTTCCTGAGGAGAGGGTGCCCCAGGCCAGGCCCCCTCCAGCCTCCGATCACTCCCATCCAGCTCTGTCCTCTTTTCCCGTTTTTCCTTCCAGTTGTCTCAGACATCACTTTAAAAATTACGTTTTAGGGCCTCCCTGGTGGCGCAGCGGTTAAGCGCTGCGCTGTGGAGCTGTCGGCAGCAGCGACGCGAGTTCGACGCCCGGCCGGGGAGAATCCCACATGGTGCGGCAGACCTCTCCTGCCTTGCCCGCTGCTCCCCTTAGCAGTGTATTTCTGTTCTGACTGTTCTGCTCCGCACTCTGCCTCTGGTGAAGCCTCTCACCACTCCACACCTCTAGCCTGTACCCCAGCTGTATGTAAAAAAAAAAAAAAAAAATTACGTTTTAGATTATGCAAGTAGCAGAAATTTTGGAAAATAGACCAGGTACAAGGAAGCAGACGACGCCACCCGCTGACCCAGGCCACGTGGGCGAAGATGCCGCGGCCTTCCCCGTGGTCCGCGGGGGTGCACCAGCTGCGGCTCCTGCGGCGCGGAGGCACGAGCGGCCAGCCCCGTGGCACTCACTCGGCTGGCCTCGCTCTGCCCCTGACGCTTGGTCCTTTATCCTCTTCCTCCTGGCGCCGGCCCCCTCCGCCCAGAGCCGGTGCCCGAAGTCGCCTGCCGCCTGGGAGTTTTCCCGCGTCGCGGGCGTCTCCATGAGAATTCTGGTTCACATCTGCTAACTTCAGTTTTCATAGCAGCCGGTTCTTTGAGTTTGCTCTTTCCGCGGCGGCTTTTCATTTGCTCTCCACGATAGGGGACCCAACTTTTTTAAATTATGGAGGATTTGATATATAAAATATGAATCTATTCACATATGAAGTGTGAGCACGTGAAGTGTATAAATAATAATGACGCGAGCCCCGCGAGCCTTACCCTCCCCCTCAGGCCCTCCAGGGTACCCCACCAAGCCGTGTTCTGAACTTTGAGCTTGTTATGTCTCGGAGGCACACATTTGTATTCCTCACCTCCCTTTTTAAGATGGGAAAGTCGAGCCTTTAAAGGTTAAGAGCGATGCCCCGGTCCGCGCGGAAAGCGCCGTGATCCGCCCCGGCCAGGCCCCGCACAGCTGCTGTTTTCTGTCTCCTTTCAAAGCGCCGCCGCCTCCCCTCGGGGCCAGGTGTCTTCCTCGTCTCCCTCGCAGGCTTCTGTAGGGTAAATTCAAGCTGTTTGGAAACAGTATCATTATTGGAAGTTTTACCTTTGCCTGGTTTGGATGTTATTAGAAAACTTACCTTGGCCCCCAAAGTGAGCGGTGGCCATGGACGGCGTGGCCCCGGCGGCCCCCCAGCTGGAGTGGGGCTAGAGCCCTAGCTAGAGCCGCGGCCTCACCCCCGTGTCTGCACAGACTCCGACGAGCAGACCTGTCCTGGACGGTGCTTGGCCGGCCTTCCCAGAGACCGGATGCTGGGGTTTCCCTGGATCTAGTTCAGGTTTTGCTCATTGGTACGGCTCGCATCGGCGCTCGGATCACAGCCGTGGCGCGAGGCGCCCAGTAGTCAGGCCCGTCTCGTGGCCGTGCCCCGCGCCCGGCCCGGCGTCAGACGTGCTTCGGGCGTCCGGCTTCTGCCCGGCGGTGACTCAGGCGAATGCAGTGGCGGCCGCGGCGTCGGGGCGAGGGGTGGGGTCGCCGGCTCCCGTTTGCCTCTCTGAGGCGGGTTTCTGATGTGCAGAATGGATACAATGCAGCGCACGCACCCCGCGCCTGAGGCGTCTTAGACAGGGCACAGGAGGGCACGGGTGGGTCATCTGGGTGAAGCCCGCCCTCCTCGCAGGGCCTGGCCTGCAGCGAGCGCTAGTAAGTGCAGCTGCCGGTCGTGGCGGCCACTGTCATCGTCACCATCTTGAAGCCCCTGGTTTTGCCAAGATCTGAGTCCCAGACCTCAAGAGCACTCAGAAGCTAGCTGGGACAGGGCTCCAGCCCCCAAACCCGCAGACAGCGTGCTCTCTGCACCCCGCCACCTGCCTCCCCGCGCGCCGGCCAGACCGCTCGCTTTGCCCTCTTCCCTGGCTCGGCTGGGCCGCCCGGCCTCCTCTCTGGAGCCCGCAGCTCCTAACAACAGATGGTGCTGTTTTGAATTAAAACAATTTAACTCAAGATCCATCAACTGCCAACATCAAACATCCCTAAAAGAAGGAAAGAAACTCATTATCAAGAGTATTTAAGCAAAGGAGGTGTTTAATCTAGCTCCGTCATTTGCATTCTTGAGAAGAAGAAAGTTGGTGGCAGCTGCCACCACAGGCCAGATCCCGCGAAGGCGCTTGCTCTTAATTGCTTCAGACTAAGTCTCTCCCTCTTTGCCGCTTCGCCAGGGCTAATTTGGACTCCGGTCTCAAGTTTTTAAGCCACACTGAATATTTAAAAATTCAAAAACATAATCCCCCCTCCTCCAATCCTGCGCAGCTGCACCTTTGCAGGAGCTGGCGCTTGGCGAGAGCTTTGCCACGTGCGCTGGGTGCTGCTGCCCCGGCCAGGAAGGGCTGTGAAGGGCTCAGGCAGCCCCCGCCGCCCTGCTGCGCCCCCCGAGGTCAGCGCGCCTTGGATGCCGCTCCCCTCTGCACCTCGGGCCTTGGACCTCCCCAAGCCTGGTGTCCACAGAATTGCTTCTCGCACCCCAACTCATGTAAAGCTTAAGGCAAAAGATAGAGGCTGTGAGAGCGATGAAAATAGGCGGACACTTTCGTGGCCTGTGCCAGTCGGACCCCCTGCGGCTGGGCGCCCCCCCAGCTGTGACCCGGCTCTGGCCCTTCTGCCCTCCATCTCCCGCGGCGCTCTTTGCCTGCCGCCCTGCTGGGTACCCAGGGAGGCGAGGGCCTCTGTTCTTTCGCTTCTTCTCCTTTCTGCCGCCTTCTCCTTTATTTTCTCTTTTCCCGCCTCTCTGCTGCCCACGCCTTGGTCCCCTGGCTGCTGGGTTGGGACCCTGGTGCAGGTTAGGAGCAGGCCGGGCCCCTTCCCTCCCCTACACCCAGCCCGCGGGGAAGTGACTGAGCTTCCCCCGCCTCTGAAATGAGCAGAACAAGGAAGAAAGCACCGCCCCAGCCTTCCTTGAAGATGCTGACCTGTGCGCAGGTGCAGGCGGGCGGGGGTGCCCGGCAGCGAGCAGATCCGCTGCGTGAGAGCGAGGCCGCGTCACCCCGGGACTTCTGATTGGGACCTCGGGGGCCTCGATCCAGATTTCAGCCTGCGGTCGGCAGCTCGGCCGCCCCAAGCCAGGACCTAGAGCCTCACCCCTCCAGGGCGTCCTCAGACATGGGCATGGGAGGTGCGGGTGGGGCCTACTCTGTGGACCCCTGCTCTCTGCCCTTTGCCCTTGGCTCCCGGGGGTGCAGCCACTGCCGGCCAGGCCTGCGCTCTTCCCTCGGGGCCCAGGGGAGGTCAGGCAAACAGGTGACGCCTGCCTTTTTGCCTTTTACTAGTTGGTTCCCCCAGCAGGGGAGAGAGGCTCCCCGGGGGTGGGCACAGGTGCTGAGCTGAGGGGAGCCCTTGCAGAGTGGCTGGTGTCTACGACATCTCAGAACACGCCGGACCTGCCACTGCTGCTGGTGTGCTCATGCGGCTCTCGCCAGCGAGCGTGAGGGGTCGAGACGGCAGTTTTCTCTTTACCAGACTCCAGTTTTAGTCACACTTTTCTCCTTTTTATGGCCTTATGAGACGAAACATAGAATTGTTAGTGAGCAGGCTGAGGGGCCCCCCGGGGCCCCCAAAGCTGCCTGCTCTAAGTGGGTTCCGCCCTTCACTGCATAAAGACAAACATATTCTTAGTGTGTAAGAACCTCAGTAGAAAAGAACTTTAATACAACTAGTGTGCGAAAGAGAGAACAGAAAGGATGTAGTCAAAATAGTCTCCCACGAAGCACCCAAAATTACCTATCCCCTCGTGGGTAAATGCCCAGCCAAACAGGACTGGCACAAAGAGGGGCAACTGAGACCCGAAAACTTGACACAAGTCTAACGCACCTTCTGCGGGGGCCTGTGGGAAAGGGGCAGAATGCGCCAGGCACGTCTGGAAGGAGAGGAGCAGAGCAGAAGCACGAATCAAGGTGAAGCCTGCCGTGGCCAGCCTGCCGTGGCAAACCCTGCCGTGGCCCATCACCCACGTCTCTTTCAAGTGTCTCCATCCATGCCCCCTAAGTCCCCGGTGCAAGTCCAAGGCTAGGAAGCGAGCGTGGCTTCTTCACACGCTTCTCTTGTCCGCTTCTCTTCCAAGTCCTTTCCGGGCCCCCGCAGCTCGGCTTCTCCCTTCAAGGGACGGGCAGGGAAGCCTGGATCCCACTTTCTGTGGCGGTTACACTGCTGCAGAACTGTAGCCTTACTCAGCGGGTCTGTTCTCTTGGTGGTGTCTGGGCCAAGCGGAGCCACAAAGGCCAAGGATGTGTTTCTTCGGGGCAAGAAAAGGAGACAGCAAAAGTAGCTTTAAAGATCCCGTGTCAGAGGGACAGTGAGGCTGGGGACTCTGCAGCGTCTCTGCCCTGGTGCTGTCTTCAGCCGGGAGGTCCTTAAAGCACACCTCAGGTGACGTGCCAATTTCTCAGGCCCACCCCACCCACTGTCGTGCAGAGGCGCGCTGTGGTCCAGAAGCTCGTGCGCAAAGGCAGCCTGTGCCAGTGGGGGAAGTTTCTTACCACCCTTTCTTACCACCAGAGTTTCTTACCACCAGAGTCACGACACCGTAGAGCTAGAAGGAAGGCCACAGGTGGGGGTCTCTTCAGGGGAGGGCCCGCGAGCGGTGCAGGGTCTTCTGTGAAAGGCCCTCTGGGGGTCCCAGACCTGGTATTGGCAGGGCAGGCGGTGACAGCTCCGGGGAGACTCTTGCTCTGGAGGACACCTCCTGGCCTCTCCCTCGGCCCTGAACGTGCTGCCGGGAGCCTCAGTTACGCAGCTGGGTTGGGGGGACGTGTGGCCCCAGAGCCATCCCTTCCCCAGGGTCTCATGGTCAGTCAGGCCCCCAGCCCCCAGCCCCCAGCACTCCGCCCCGCAGAGGTCCCCACGCTGCGCTCGGTCAGGGATTTGAAGGGCAGGTTTGAGGGTAAACCACTCGCACGTCAGATCTGCTAACAGTCCTGTGTTCTTACTCCGCTTTCAAGCCTGCGAGCGCTTCTCCATCCCAGAAGTCGTTAACTCTTCACGCCATGGGGTGTTCCTTTGGTCCGCGTTCCTTCTCGCCATCGAGAAGTGCAAGCTGCGAGCACAAGGACCGGGATAGCGCTTCGCGGCGTCTGAAGCCGGCGTCAAACCACACCGCCCCGCGCCCGCGCTCTGGCCCTGCCGGCCGGTGGCTGCGCCTCCCACGCCTGTCCTCGGCCGCCAGGCACGCGGTCGCGGGCTCCTCCGCTGCAAGCCTTGCAGTGGCTCCCCTCGCCCGAGGAGAAGCCAGGGCGCTTGCGGGGCCTTCAGCACCCCATCCCCTGCCCCGCGTCTCCTCTCCTGCTCTCTCCGCTCCAGCCCCGGCCTCCTTGCAGATTCCGTAACATCTGAGGGGGCTCTACCTCTGCGTCAGGCCTCTGTGCAGACAGTTCTTCCTCCAGACACCCCAAATCTTACTCCAGAGTCACCTTTTCAGCAAGCCCCATATTTAGCATGGCTCCACCCCACTCCCAGCCTCCCCCGGCTGTGCGCGTTTTAAAAACCATACCAGGTTTCTCCCAATATATTGTATTTTATTTTTAAAAAGGAGCTTTTGTCTGTCTTTGTCCCTGCTGGGAGATGTTCTTTGTTCATTTCGTCGATGTTTCCCAAGTGTCTAGAAGGTTCTGGAGGAGGAGGAGGAGGCAGTGTCCTGTGAATACTTGTGGAATGAGTGAGTAAGGGAGGGGCGCGGATAAGGTGTAGCCTTGGCGAAGCCGCCGCCTCTGGCCCTCACGGAAACATCAGCCAGCGGCTTGTACGCCGTGAACGTGCTGTCCTCCAGCGCGTCGCCCGTCCGGCCTCGCCCCGCCCAGGACAGGAGCAGGCGGGCTCTGGCTGCGGGGTCACCGCGACCTGTCACTGCTGGACCCGGACCCCCCCATTCTCGTGGGGAGCGGCCTGCCGTGTCGGCCGCGGCTGTGCTGAAGGCCGCCCTCTGTGCCGGCCGCCCCTCAGGCAGAGCTCGGCCTGCTGGGCCGTTTTCGTGTCATGGTGCTCCCGAGACCCGGCCTTGCCGCTGCGCCCACCGGCGCGTGGCTCCCGTTTGCTCACGCTGAGCAGCCCCGCTGTGGACTCTGCAGATGGCGCGGCCCTCTGCTCCGGGGCCGCCGAGCTCTGGACCCTGGAGTCGGAGTCTCCAGCCGCCAGGGTTTGTTGCGTGTGCCAGTGACTAGTCTCTCGCGGGCGCCCACTGGTGAAGAGCCTCGCTCGCCCTCACCGTGTGGCTGCCTCGGGCCGTCGCCGTGGCTGAGCGGGCGGCGCCGGCCCGCGCCGTGGCCTGGGAGCCCCTCCCACTCGCCGGCCGAGATGGCGACTCCCGCCTCCGTCCCGAGAGGGGGCGCTGAGCCAGCCAGTTCCGGCCTCCAGGAGCCCCGGCACGTGCGCCGCGGCCGAGCGCACACGCACTTCGAGCTGCCGGTCTGCCCGTGCTGCCGCGCGCCGTTCGCCGAGACACATGGCCTGGTGGGGCCTGCGGGCGAGGGCAGACCTGGCAGCCGGCAGCCGTTAGGGCCGCCCCAGCGCTGGATGAGACCACACTCGCGTCCTTCACGTCCACGCCCCGCTGACCTCTGCCCTTGGCCCTTCGCAGGCTGCTCCTCCTGCCGGAGCGTCTTCCTCTGCACCTGTGCCTCTCTTTGGAGGCCGTGGCCATGAGGGGCGTTCATTTCAGCTGGGTTTATCCGCCTGCGTCTGTCTTGCTCCTAGATGGTGAGCTCCGCAGTGTCACGCTGTGCCCGCCCAGCTCCGCGCCCAGAGCAGAACCAGCAGCCTTTCTGCCATGCTGACGTGACCCCGCCGTGACAGTCCTCACTGTCGCAGATGAGGAAGCTGGGGCGAGAGTCAGACCACTGGCCCAGCGTCAGCCAGCAAGTAAATGGCAGAGCCAGGCCCGCCCCCAGCACCTTGGCCTGCTCGTGCGTGGCGGGCGGGGTGCCGTCCTTCCTGCCGCGTGGACCCGCGGCTCGTGCGGTTGACAGTAGCTGCTAAGCGTCAGTTAGGGAGTATTTTTGTTCTCCGGCGTTTTCTTGTTTCCAAAATATCTCTTCCTGCTTTAAACAGTCCAGCACATGGATTCGCTCCTTTCTGTTTTTCTTGAGTCTTGAGACGTCTGCAGGCCCTTTGAAGCCATCGCTTAGGATGTCACTTGCCCGGGCCTGGGCTGGGAAGACAAGCAGCTAGGAGGCGGGTCGCCCGGCACCTGACGTCAGCCGTGGCCACATCAGAACCTTCCTGCCTTACTCTGGGCCGGGCTGGGTGCTGGTTGAGTTCTGACCGGCTGAAGCCTTGGACCAGCTCTTCCCGCCTATAAAGGGAGGCCTGTGCCTCTTGCAAGGCCTCCTGTCAGGTGGTTGTTGCCGCGCTTTCTCCTGAAGAATTCACCAGGGTCTGAAGACACTCTTGCTCAGACCTTTTATTTTGCAAGTATGTCCAGCTTTAGAACAGTGGAGGGAACGGCTGTCCGTTATACTCCGTACACTCCTGCTGGATTCACCACCCTTGCTTTATCTTGTTGCGATGAATCTTTGTTCTGGTTTTTGCTGGAGCCCTGGAGAGTAAACAGCCTGTGTCCTGCCCCTCTATCCCTGTGGACAGAGGCTTCCCACTCGCAGCCCGGTGCCGTCACCACAAGCGCCCTTTGCAAAGGCTGCGTCTCGCCCTTCCCGCTTTGAGCTCTTAAACAGCTGCTTGGAGTCAGCTGTGTGCATGGGTATGTCCAGCCTCCCCAGAGGGACTTCAGCTGCCCTGCAGTCTTTTGTTGTCACGGACAGCGCTTGGTGTGGAGACGTTTGCCCAGGTGAGCCTGCAGAGGAAGAGTTGCTGGCGGGGGCTGCACCTGTCACCCCAGTAGATCCGTCCTCTGGCCCTTTCGGTGGCTGCGCCCATCTCCAACCCTGCAAGAGAGCAGGGCCCGGTCTCCCTCAAGCTCCCCCTCGTCTCTAGATCTTTGCTGATGAGCGCTGAGCACAGCACGCCCCAAGTGCCCCGTGTGTGTGAGGCCTCATGGAGAGGGTGTGAGGAAGCGCAGGGGAGCACCTCACAGGTGCAGTGAATGCTGACAACTGCAGAAAGAGGAGGTCCAGGCTTAGGCTAGCGAGGGTCCCCCTCTGCCGAGTGAGGTGAGGCCCGAGGCCTGCTCCACGCCCACAGGTGCTCAAAGGAAGAGAAGCAGAGCAGCTGACCTCCCCTCTGGAGTTTTGGCTATTGGGGTGTCTTAGACTGTGGCTACCGCCTGCCGTGTTTGCATCTCCCCCCGCCTGAAGCTTCCTTGGCTGCTTCAGAGATGCCCTTGCATCCACAGGCCCGGCTCCCTTGGCACCTGCTCCGGCAGCCTGTAATTGGTCCCCCTCTGGAATGTGCGCGCCACAGGGACAGGTGTCCTTTTGTTTTATGCCCAGTCTCGAACCCCGAGCAGGCTGGGCCTGCCAGGACTGAAGCACGCATTTATTAATATTTTCTATTGTCATTGCTTATTTAAGGAGCGGTTTTATTTGGCGAGGCAGTACAGCTTCATAATTAAACCTGCAGGTTTGGGCCTCATTTGGAACCGTGATGACTTTAGGCGTGTGACTTCCAGAAGCTTCTTTCCTTAAAGGGGAAGCGGGTTCATTCTTCCAACACCTTCTCCTTCATTGTGCTGAGAGAATTAAATGCCTCACATGGGCCACACCTAGAAGCTGTTTTTATTGTTACTCTCTCAGAAGTTGCTAACCCAGGAGTCCCCGTTGGTCTGTTTACGTGCTGCTCACTGCAGGTGTGTGTCCGTGACTTTATTATGCTGTAAATGAACTTGGCCATTTCACAGGTACACTTAAGAGCTGAAGTCTCAGCACACTTTTTTTTGCGCATGACAGCTCGATGCATAATAATTGCAGGGTAAACGAGCCAAAGAGCAGGCTTTTCATGCCCTCCTGCCATTAGCACCTGCGACCGGCACCTACAGCCTTGCACGCGCACCTGTTGTGATAGGCACCTGGGCCCAGAGAGCATGGGCAGCATGCATGTAAAGGGGGACACCTGTGCTGGGGGGGGGCACTCTGAGATGGGGCTGCAACGATGACAGGAGACAGCCAGGGAAATGCTGAGAGAGAAAGCCAGTCTGTCGCGCTTCAGCAGAAAAGGCCTGCAGACGTCTACCGAAGGCTCCAGAATGGTCTTTTCGCCCACAGAACTAACAGTGAACCTGCCCGGCCTGGGACAGTTGCAAAACGGGTGACGGCCTGGTTCATATCTCCCATGAGCCTCTTCCTTGTTGCCCTGCGCTCACGGCCGGCAGTGCAAGCTTGGGGCCTCCACCGAGCCCTGCTGCAGAGGGGGGAACCTTCCCCAGGCAGCTGCTGCGTGAGACGGCCCGGGAGGCCAGGAGGTGAAGGCAGGGGGTCCGTGTCGGCTCTCAGAGCCCGGCTGCCCCTGGAGGCTCGGGGAGCCACCCCTGCGCCTTTGTTGTCCCGTGTGGGCCCCGTGGCCCCGCTGCTGCAGGGAGCCTTTCAGCTGCATCCTCGGACAAGAGCACCATGAGGGCGTCGGCGCGAAGGGCAGGCCTGGTTAGGAGAGATGTGAGCTGGAGCTGGTGTTTCTGTCACGACCGCAATGAGGACTTGATGGTCTTTGATGAATTTATAATCTTGATTTGTCCGTGAATGCTTTAAAACTCCAGCTCCTCTTCGCCTTTGAATTTAATAAAGGTAATCACTTGTTTTTTGTTTCAGATCTGTTTGTATTTATGAGCGCTAATGATACGTCGTGCCTTGGGGGGAGAACAGAACGATTCCTCTGGATTCTTGAGGTGGGGGGACAGAGCCGTGAGCCCCGGTCTCTGTTCCCGTACAGTTAATAATGGCTGCCGGGCACTCGCGGTCCGCGTCTACCCTCACGGGCCTGTGGGGGTTGTGTGGCTGCCTCTGAGATTGGCACTGTTATATTATTAATAATGCTGATCTCACATGGCTTGCATTTAATATGAAACATAAGAGACTCACCTAGCATGAATGAAAAAATCTCAAATTGAAAGTGTAGATGCCATAAAATTTTTAAAAGCGGGGAATGTGTTCTGGTTGAACTTTTGATATAAAAATGGTGTATTTTTAATCACCGAGTCATGAATGTCCTTGGATTCTTGAGGGGGGAGAGGGCTGCTGGGGAAAGAAGAAAGGGGGCTTCCTCTCTTACGCCAAGTAGAATCCAGAGACTTCTACTGGACACTCAGCATCTAAGTCTCACAGACAGCAGCAAGGAGGAGAGCGGAGTCTCCGAAGGCAGCCCTGCGTGTGGACCCCTGGCGGTGCCGTGCGGTGGGGGCTCGGAACAGGTGGGGGCCCCTGCGCACGGCGTGTGTGCCGAGACACCGCTCCGATGACATTCGGTGGGGTGACCTTTGATGATGAATTTTCTTGCCCTTTTTAGGGGACTGGGAGGGGAGGTGGGTGGTACTTCACAAGACTCTAAATTTACCAAAGTTTCTCAAATTTAAATTTTCTTAGAAAAAATGTCAAATGATCGTAGGTTCCAGACAGCCTATGTTGGCATTTTGATGGCGCGTTGGAGCTCAGGGTGGGGGCAAGTGGGGAGAAAAGCGCCGTCTCTTCTCGGTGTTACGCTATTGAACGCGCAGCCCTGGACCAAACAATGTCCCGGGAATCTTCATGATTTATATATTGTATGTGATCTTTTCTTAAACGTTGTTAACCTGTGCCCTTTGCAGACAATGCCAGGTCAGAAAATGTCAGCGGAACTTTGGGCAGCTTTCAGGGGCGCGCAGACCACTATTGTCCTCGGCACAGGAGCTGCGGCGGGCCCCTCGGCACCAGGCCTGCTGAGAGAGGAGCACAGGCACGAAGCTGCTTTTGGCGGGTGGCGAATGACAAACATTTGAGTGATATTTTCCTTCTGGTCCCCACCAGTTGTGGGAAAGAAAATGTGTTGTTGCTCCCTGTCAGGCTGCTGTAGATGCCAATTTAATTTGTTGGAAAGGCGAATTCTCAAAGCAGGCAGCCTTTTGAAATGCTTATTCACACTCAGGCCATTTATCACAGTCTAGAAGGAAGGCTCAGCTGGGGTACAGCCCAGGGCTGCCCAGGAGGAGAGCGGCTTAACCCCGGCCTTGGGAGAGGGGCAGGAGGCTGGGTGGAAAAGAGCCACTTCTGCAGCACGTGGGGCTGGAAAAGGCTACTCTGGTGGGAGGCTGGGGGGAGGGAGCGCATTCTCCCCGCCTGAGCTCCCCCTTGAGCCCCTCGGCGCCTCATAAGTGCAGAGCTGCCATTGTGACGTGCTCTGCACAAAGTGTCACCTGCAGAGTTGACAGCAGGGAAGTGTCTTCTTGTGCATCTTATCATTTAGGTCATTAAAAAAAGGATTTCAGGAAAACGAGAAAAGAGACAGCTCTTTGGCAGAGCCGGAAGCGGCGCGACTATTTTCAACCCCTGTGTTCTGAAACAGCGCTGGGGCTTTCGGTTCGGCTCGTTCAGAAAGGAGGAAAAAAAATCCCATGTGTGGGCTTGATTGGCGGTTTTGCCAAATTCCAGACCAGAGTTGAATTCAGTGTGCCACAGCACTTCAAAAAGTTTACTCTTTTGGTAAGCGGAATGAGAAGCGAGGAAAAGCAGCCTGCCCACCCCGTTCTGATTTCCCCGGAAATCGCCCTCTTGCACCTCGTGGACTGTCTCCAGAATTTTCCATCGTCTTTCAGCGCTTCAAGGTGGTTGCCACTCGCTTCTTTATCTTGTCTCGCAGCCAGGAGAGGGGCCTGGGCCGGGAGGGGCCTCCCGCCCGCGGTTGGCGCAGCTGGCAGCACCGGCTTCGCGCCTCGCCCACCACAGCCCCTTCCGTGGCAGGCTCGCCAGTGGAGACGGCGTTGGGCTCCTCGTTATTTCTACAACCTGAGCGCATTTGCAAATTAATTGATGTGTGGGAGGGAAGGCATCTGCTATTGTAAAAACCTTTAACTGTCGCAGTAAAACTTGGAATTAAGTGTTACTATAGTAAACTAATAGTCCCCAGGTGACAATGCACACTTGGGCGCGCGAACCGTGCTCCCGGGCCGGCTCGGCTGTGGCACGATTGTCTCGCCTGTGTAATTTCTATTGTCATCAAAAGATACGGGCAGATAAGTGACCCCGCAAGATTTATAGCAAAGGCGTTTGTCCTTTGCCTGGCTGTTCCGTGGGTCACTCCCTGGACGACCCTCCTTTCAACTCCTTTAGCTCCTTTGGCTCGGTGGTGCCAACAAGGTACAGGGCGGGTTGTCTACGATCCGGCAGACGGGAAAGGAGGACTCTGGAGCCCTTGGTGGCTTGTTCAGGCTTTTAATGATCTTTCTGCACCGTTTGTAGTGAGGCGACCAGGTGCAGGGCAGGTGGGGCGGCCCCCGGCCCCCAGCGAATCTTCTTTCCGGGCTCTCTGGCGTTCCCTCGGGGTCTCTTCACTTCTCTCCACTGGCTCCGCCGCCCTTACACGCTCTGTCTCCCGGCTCAGGTGCACCCACTCACGCACGCCCACAGTCCAGGTGCCGCCGTCAGGCCCGCGTGCAAGCCACAGGTGTCGGTCACAGATGCTGATGGTGGGAGGGCGGGCAAACCTGAGCTCTCCCATTGCCCCTGCAGGGACTTGCCTCGTTTTCCTGAAGAACTTGTCTTTACACGGCAATTTAGATCTTGCCTGTTGAGCCCCCCGCCCCCCATGGGAGATACAGATTAGACCCTCATATTCCCCGTCTTCCCCCGATTTGCTTTAGTGGGAACTTGGCTTTTACGTCAGCGCGAGGCCGAGGTGGTCCCCACAGCTGAGCGTGCGTCCTCTGGGACGGGCTCTCCTTCCGTGCGGGTCATTTGGGCCGTATTGCACACACGCGCGCATTTATCCCCGTGTCCACGGCCCCGGCTCTTCCCCTTGTCTCCCGTCTCCCCCCGAGTCCATTCACTGGCGGCCTGCTGGGGGCGGGGCGGGCGCTGGGGGCGCACCCGGCCCCTCCGGCACGCGCGCGTCCCTTCTCACGCAGGCTTGCAGCCGCTTGGCTCTGTTTTAAGAAACACATTTTATTTGAACAGGTGTGAACCTGTACCCCTAAAACATACAGTGTTGCAAACCAGCATTTCCTCAGTACAAATAAGTAAAATAGCAGCACCTTTGTGGGCATGGGATCGCGCCTTTTCCGTGGCCCCGCTCGTGCAGGCGCGCTGCTGGAGCAGGGTGCCCCACTGTGTGCTTCCCCCGGAGACCCCTGAAGCTGGCGCTTGGTTATGCAGCAGATGGCGAGCTGATCAAACCCCAAGTTCTTGAGGAGAAAGGCCTGACCTTCCCTCCAACCCCCTTTTACCTTCAAGCTGGCTTTGAAAGCCCTTTCTCGGTAGCTCTATTATTGGGCTGTCCGCGGCGAGCTTTTCTGGAGTGCATCGTGGTGGGCGAGAGTACCCATGGGCGGCGGTGGCGGTAAAAGCTGAACTTATCAAAGAAACAGCGACTCCATTAGAAGGAGAGGGACTCCCTCTCGCCGTGTCCGGAGAGCCTGGAGTGCTCTGGAGGGGGGCAGCGTGTTGCCCCCCGAGACCGGGAGTGACTCGGGCCAGCACGGTGGGGGAGCCTCTCTCCGGGCACTGGCCGAGCCGGTGCCACTTGAACAGATGCAACGTGGACAGGTGTTGGGGGCCCATCCCCCAGTGTGTTTCATCAAGGAGGTGCGACCTCAGGAAGGAAATCAGAGTAGATGAGGAGGGGGTGTCGAGCCCCCACAATGAATTAGGGTCCTCGTAAGAGGAGGAAGAGAGGCCCGGTGTGGGGTAAATGAAGGAGGCCTCAGGTTCTCCGCCCTGCTGCCCTTGGAGTTGATGATGGGCACCTCCGGTCTTGTGCCCCGTGGTGGTATGCGCGTGCGTGCGTGGGCACACCTAGGCCTGCAGAGATGCTGTATAAGGGCGGCGTCCCAAAGCGAGGGGCTGGAGCTCCAGGCAGCAGCGGCGGAGAGCAGCGGAGTACGGGGAAGAACAGCACGACAACATCAAATGAAAGGAGTCTGCTTGAACCGATGATGAACCTCCCCGGTCTGGGGTGGTTGCAGAACCCTGGAGCTCTTCCTCTCTGCTCAAAGACCAACCAGGCCAGGGGGCACACGGGGAGACGGTGGCCATCTGCAGGCCAGGCACAGGGCCCCTCCAAGAGCCTCCCTGCGGGCCCCCTAGTCATGGACGCCCCAGCTCCAGGAGTGAGAGCTGAACGCCAGCTGCCTCGCCACCCTCTGCGGTGTGTTGTCACAAAACTGAGCCGTGAAGGAGGCTAAAGTGTTTCATGTCTCGTCCTGTCCTTGCAAGACAGGACATAAGCCATCCACGCTTCCAGCCTGTGGGGACCCTGGCATCTTTCTGTTCGGGAAATAGACCATTTAAATCCACCTTTGGACTCCGTGCCACCTGTAGCCGCCACGTGCCTTGAGCGTCAACTTTCGGACCATGCCTTTTTTCCTCCTTTGGCAAGGGCGATGCAAACTGCAGCTCACCAGTCTATTTCATACCTTATTAAAACATCATTTCCCCTGCCTGGTGCCCAGATTTCTGCACTTAATCATAGAGAGGCAGCTTGTTTAAATAGACGTCATTCTTGTTTGGGGGCTCTGTTGCCTTGTCTTCCTCTCCACCTCCCTTCCTATTTTGCAACCCCGCTTCACCGAGGCCGTTCTTATTAAATATCATAATCTGCTCATTGGAGAGTTATTTGTAAACTTAATTAACTCTGTCAGGGTTTGAGTTAATTTTCTCCCCGTTAAGTTCAGCCTTCCCGGTCCCGGCTTCCCCTACTCTGGCCTGTGTCTGTTAAAGACTTGGTAACTAGTTTTGAAATGCCAGTCGGTGATGTATGGGTCTCTTTAACATTTCTGTGATTTATGTGCAGTGCTGTGGAAAAAGGCAAAGAAAGCAAATTATATGGCGAAAAATGTTGCCAATCTTCACTTTTTTACTCTTAGTTTTAAAAACTATACATATCCATCAAATCTGATGGATTTTCTTTTTCATAAAGATTGAAAATTTAACTATTTGAAGACTTGAAATGCATGTTCCACATTTGCTTAATCAAGTGTGGTTCACACCAGCGCAGGGCATCGGATCTCAAAGCCCCGCAGCCTCTGCGCTGGGCCAGGAAGCGCCGCCGCGGGTGGGTCCAAACCCTGGGGCCCTGTGACCCGGAACAGGAGCTGCAGCCTCACGGCCGAGTGGCGTGGCGTGGCGTGGCTGCGTGCCTGGAGCGCGTTCTCGGAGGCCCGGGGGCGAGACCTTGACTCCACAAGTCAACAGATTTTGAGGTTGTGCTGTGACAGCGCTCAGGTCTTAGCGGGCCTGAGAGCCGCCTGGGCTGCTGCTTACTGTGTTCAGCCTCGGGCTTCTCTTTGGAAATTCTGATGCCAGTAGGTTTGAGGCCAGACACAACCTCCGTTTTGGCGAGTGCTCCCTGGGTGATTCTGATTAGCTGCCCCCGGCTGCACTGTGAGAAAGGACTTGAAGGCCCTGGTGTCCTCTGATTGTTCCCTCCCCCGCTACTGCCCTCAGTGGCGCCTCCCCCACCGCTGGCCACTGAATGAAGGGCACAGCGTGGAAAGTCGCCTCTTGGGGGTGCGAGCATCGTTGGTGTAGCAGGTGCGTGGGGCCTGCCCGCAGGGCCCGCAGACCCCTCCGAGTGTCATTCAGCCACTGCGGGGCCGCAGCTGGGTCCCGAGCCCCGGCCTGGTGCTGCAGCGCCCGCTGTGACTCCGACGAAGCCTGTTTGGGTGGCGCGCAGTCCTGTGGGGTGCCGGGGTAGGCCGACGCCAGCGGGAAGCTGTCTGTGACGTCCCTGGCGGGCTCAGGGCTGCGCTGCAGAGACAGCGCCGGGTTTAGGGTGACGCAGGCTGGCTGGCCTGAAGGGCTCTGAGAGCGTGAGACGTGTGTGACAGGAGGGCGGTTCCAGGCAAAGGGGGCGGCCAGCAAAGGGGCCTGAGGCGGGAGTGAGTGTGGGTTCCCCAGCCCGGTGGGGCAGAGAGGGAGAATTCTGGTGGGGCACAGAGGAGGCAGGACCGGCGTGCTCCCGCCACCACTCTCCCCTGCACGAGGCACAGCTCACAGCTCCTCTTCCAGAGCTTTTGGGGCCTGGATGTGCTTTGGAATATCTTAGACTACTCTGGATCACCGAACGGCAGTGCGTTCTCACGCCCGCAGGACCGAGTCTTTCCCCGCGGGCCCTGGGGCCAGGCGTGTAGCCCCGTGTGCCCAGAGCGCCCGGCACGCTGAGGGAGGGGACCCAGCTCTGGAAAGGCTCACGTCAGTTGCTGTCAGTTTTTGCTGCCACCAGAGTTTTGGCGCCCACACCGATGAGAAAGCTTTTGACTTTCAGAACTTTTTATACATTTTTACATTGTGAAAAAAAAAGTGACGGCTCTGTACTGGCAGATTCTGGCCCCATCCGCTGCTCCTGGGGTGTGAGACACCAGACGGCACCAAGTGGGTGGAAGGGTGCGTGTGCACAAACCTGCACACTCGCACACAGCCTGTGGAGCCTGCATGGGGCAAGGGCAGGTCAAGGGCAGTCAGTGGAGGAGCGGGGGAGAGGCGGCGGCGGCCGGATCAGAAGCCAGGCGCGTGGCGGGAGACGGCCGGGGACTGTCGGAGCTTTGTCCCCATTTCTGAGGGCCCTGCCGGGGGCACGTCGCCTGTGTCTCCACTGCCTGGGGCCTCCCAGGAGCCCTTCCTCACTACCGATGCGGACAGGCCAGGCAGGGGTGGGGGGGCAGCGGCTCCCCAGCGTCCTCACACTTTGCCAGGTTCCTGCCGCATTCTGGGGGTAGTCTGGGTCGCCCCCAGCCGTCTCCTGCTGGCCGGGTGTGGATCTGTGTAAGAGTTGTGAGTGCAGGGGCCACGTCAGACCGCCACGCTCTAATCCTGGCACTGCCACTCACCCTCTGTTCCCTTTTCTGTAAAGTAAACAGTGGCATGTACCTCACTGGGTGAGGGTGTAGATGAACTGAATTAAATGAACTAGAAAGACACCTAGTTCACTGGAGTCCCTGTACCGTTGGCTAACGGTGCTGGTACTGTTTTATCACGCTGAGCAGTGTTCTAGACGCAGCATCGAGCAGCAGAGGCTGCCGTGGAGCTGTTCCCTGCTGTCCTGGCACTTGTGTGCTGGGCAGACGCTGCCCTTCTCAAGGCCAAGGACAGCCGTCCTGTCGGCGCTGCGCTCGGCATCTGTCAGAGCCCCCTTCTCAGCAGATACTTATCAAACACTTGCGTGGTCCCCTGCACCAGGCCCTGGGCCTTCTAAAATGGGTGTATGGGACAGTTCTGGTCAGATGAAGATAGGCCCGGGAACCGCTGTCCTGTCACGTAGTCTTCAGGCCCGTGTGAACCTTCTGGAAAGGCCCCTTGACTTGAACAAGCGTCAGCTCTTCTTGGTCCTCCTTGCCAAGCACTTGATGGCAGGGCGGCCTCGGGGTGTTGTGGGTGAAGAGGAGATCCTGCCCCACCCCTGTTCTTACTTTCCCATCCCAAGGAAGGCCACTTCGCACTCCTGGTTTGCCTCGACTGCATGTGGTTCTTAACGCCCCCTTTTGGGCCTTTCCAGCTGGTGGCTGCTGATCCCCACTTTGGTTGCTTGGCTCGTTCTTCATAGTGGAACTCGGAAAGCTTGAGTAGGTCTGCACAGCATCTTGGGAGCAAGGGACTCGCACGTCACGGCCGCCCTGTTTGTACCGGGAGCCCGACTCTCCTGGGGGTCCAGCCCCCTGCGCGCACCCCTGCCTGGAGCCGCCCCAAAACAGACTCTTCCCTACGGGCCATCTCTTCGGAGGGCTTTTCGTCAGCAGCAAGACCCATAGGCTCTGGCGCCCCTCAGGCCCAGCCTCGCTGCTGACGGTCCGCCCGCGGAGCACGCCCTGTGCGGCCCCCGGCTCGGCCTCTCTCCTGCGGAGCCGTCTGGTCTGGCCAGCGCACCCTCACCGCTTCTTGAGGAACTGGGGCGTGTGGAGCAGCAGCGCAGCGTCGGTAACAGCAGAGATCGGGGCTCTGGAGAGTGAGCGAGTCCCCGCGCCAGCGGCTGGCTGGGTGGAGGGCTGCGGCTGACACCCAGGCAGGCGACCGCACGCCTGCACCGACGGATCAAAAACACCGCGCTGTCGGAAAAGTCATGACGTATTTTTTCTGTTTTTCACGCAAAAATGTGGCATGCCTTTTCCGACAGCCCAACAGCAGGCATCACGCCTCGGTCTTGGTGATCAGTAGGAAATTCACTCTGCTCTGCTGTTCATTTTAAGCCAAAAACTCACCCCCTGTTAGCAGGTATGACTTTTGCTTTTGTTCTGTTAAAAAAAAAAACAACCATCATAGCCTTACATTTATCATAGGAAAATCCCCCACAGGCTGACGTCTGTGTGGCCTTCCTCAGGCTTCCTGGAAAACGAGCACAGTCAGAGCACAGAGCAGCAGGAGCCCTTCGGCCCTGTCGAGAGAGACGAGCTCTGTGAAAGGCGGGAGCCAGACGCTGCTCTCCAGTGTGAGGACTTGTGGGCTGCGTGACAGTCTGTGACACGACGAGCGTCTCGAGCTGAGCCGGCCTTGCACGCTGAGGCGTGTGCAGGTGGAGAGCTCCGGCCCCACGGCCTACTGGCGTGGCCTGGCTGCGCGCGTCCTCACACGCCCGCCAGTTGTCCTGACTGGCGAGTGTGGCACAGTCCACCCGCCGCCTCCCGTCAGGTCGCCCCAGCTCGGTGTGCAGGGTGGGCCAGCCTGCTCCCGCCGCGCCGCCCGCTTCATTCATCTGACACGTTAGGGCGACACTGTTTGACTAAACGGTGGCCATTTCTAACGAGCGTTGTGAAAACCCGGCGTCGCCGCGGCGGAGGAGGGGCGCATGCAGGCTCGGTGCTGTGGGATGGCTCTGGCTTGGCTTGTTCACAGGTGCCGGCGAGGCGCTTACGGCGCTGCCCGAGTCTCGGCACTAGCTCCTGAGCCCGCCGTCCGTGTCTTCCTCTGAGGGAGGCTGACGGGGCCTCTCCTGGGCCTGGGGCAGGAGAAGGCACTTTTTAAAGTCAGCTTAAGGGGGTGTGCTCGTGAACAGCTTTGCCCTTATAAACGCTTTTTGAAAAAATATATATTGGACTGATGAAGAAGCAGGCCTGGAGGGGTGAAGAAACACCCGAAAGGCCGTGATCCTCACGGCTGAACTGGGGCTGAATGCAGCGCTGCGTGACTGCAGCGTTCGTCCTCCCTGCGAGGCCTCCCGGCTTCCAGAGCTTTCATCGCCTGTGCTTCACGGCAAAGTGAAGAGGAGAGCACTTGGCTTCTTGCCCCCAGAGTCCTGAGCCACCAGGCCTGTTGCTTCTGTGCCCCGGGGGAGACAGTTGTTTCAGCCGTCAGCAGAAGGCCCGTGAGAGGCCCGTGAGAGCCTCTGCAGGGCTGAGACACCTGGGGTGGGGGAGGCACAGTGTCCTGTGGTGAGGTGTGGTGGGCGCACTGTGGCGGTGAGACCTGATGGGGCCATCCCATGTTACCTCAGTTAAAAATAAATTTTTCTAGATGCTGCTTCTCTGTCCTGACCCACGCTCTTGCAGGCCTCGGGATGGGGCCACGGTCTCCTCGCTGCCACTCCTGTCATTTCTGGGCTGGCTGGCATCATGTTTACGTGTCTTTCAAAGCCCGTGACCTGTGGCTCCTTTCCCCTTCTGGGTTTTCTCTGCGCGACTCTCCTCCTTCCCTGCCTCTTGCCACGTCACCTCCCTCGTGAGCAGCGGGTGGGGGACAGCAGATCTCTGACTTGCAGCCAGGGCCTCCCCGCTGACGTGAGCTCGTGGAGCAGAGGAACCGGGGGGCCGTATCTGACCTGACCGCGGTGACTCTCAAGGCCAGACACGGAGGGTAAATTCCATGAACTCTCCGGACAAGTCTGAACTGGCCAGAGGCACGTCAGGAATCACTTCTGCCCTGCGTGGAAGGAGTTTATAATAATCGAATCATGGCATTTCTCAGATTGGTCATTTAAAAGATCATATTTATTGATGTCTTGACTGAAGATTCTTCTCAGTGATGACGGTGTGTAGGATTCAGTCTAGAAAGTGTCCAATCATTTCCATTTTACTCATTTCCCAGTTGAAAGACATGTTTTCCGTGGAGGGTGGAGACAGGGAGAAATACTCAGGGACACCAATTCTAGTGAGAACGGTAGTATTCGGTTCTACTAGAACAGGAGAATGTTCTGTCCTTCCCCCACGCCTCACCTGTGAACACTAGGGAAGAACAGCAAGGTGTGTGGTGTGTTAATAAACATCTGGTATCTGGCAGGCCTCTAGCACTGCGCTAAATTGCAGCTAAAACCAAGTATAAGATGCCACAAATCCCCTTTCCTCGCTGCCTCACTAACTGCCTTGTGGGAGACTCGGTCTGTGTCAGTGGTTTGCATTCTTCAGTGTTTCACGGTGTTTGTACGAGGAAGTCAAGCTCAGACTATTTTCATGGAGACGCGAGTATCACACCAGTGTCTCGCTGTTAGAAGGGCCTTCGACATACTTCTAGCCTCGCTTTAGACGCCCCAGGCTTTGGGCGTGCCTTTGGGAGCTCGTGTGTGGCTTTCCCGCGGGAATACAGACATGGTGCTGGGAGATGCTGTCGCTCTCTGCCACATCTGTCGTGGGTCAGAGGCACGTTCTGTTTTTGTTGGGTACAGTGAGTGTGTGTAGGGTAAATGGAAGTGATCAGGTTTTCTCTGCCCTCCTGCGCCCCGGGGTCTTACACATGTGCCTGGTGGCGACACCTGGAATGTGTCGTGGGCATGTGTGAGTGGGCGCACCTGAGCTGGGAGACTGCACATACAAGGGCGGCCGAGGCCCGTGCGGCGGAGAACAGCTGAGAGCGTCAGAGACGGGTAGAGACTAGCAGAGAGGGTTAGGGGTCTGCGGGGGCCCAAGTTGCTGTCTCCTGCTGGCTTGTTTCCAAGGATGCCAAGATTCTCTTTCGAGCTGCCTGAACCAACGACGAACCTACCCAGCTGGGGGTGGTTGCAGAACAGCGTGTAAGGGGGTAATGGTTCTGGGACGGTCCAGCTTGGCTGGAGACAAGAACGTGATGGCCTGTCCGATATGGCCTTCTCCTCACGAGAGCAGAGGTGACCACGGTGGCACCACGTTGCCCTTGTCACTCACCGTCCCAGCCCCCCTATCCTGTCAGGGCGTGCTCCTGCGAGGTCAGCTTCGCCCTGATCCTGTCTGTGTCCAGCTGCATCGTCCGTGGCCCGGCGGCCCCCAGCACGATCCTTTACGACCCTGTTCCGTGGCTCTCCGGGAGGTGCCCCGCAAGGAGGTGCCGAGCCTGGCACGAGGGCAGGGAGGTTAACAGGACACCCACGCCCTGTCCGTCTGTTCTCTTGGTGTTTGCTGCTTGTCTGGCCTTTGTTTTCTTTTCCCTTTGTTCTCCCCCTTTACAAAAGCTCCGTGAGAGCGACTGCCTCCATTTTTAGCCCTGTTCGCAGTCTGTCTTGTTAATGAATCTGTTCGGGAAGATGAGTGATACCTTGTCCAGCTGACTGGCATCTTTGAAGTGTGAGCCCGTGCACGCAGCTGTAGTGTAAACAGGAACAGTTGTGGAGAAGGGCCTGTTAATAAAGGCGTGAGTTCTGGGATGTTCCAGAGGAACAATTCCCAGCCACCCTAACCGTTACAGATTTAAGACTGAGGAAGGCTGCTGTCTGTCCTCTCTGTTTGCTTTGACCGTTTTTAAAGTCGGACATTTGAGGATCCCCGTGTGGGAAAAAGGCCCAGTGGCCATTGGCACGCGGAGGGCGCGGCCTGGCTCAGGCGGCGCTGCCGCTCGGGGCCTGCCTTCTTAGTAATTGAAAGGCCCGAGACCCGACTTCTCGGCAGAGAACAAATACGCAAATAAATTGGAGGCTCCTCTTTATGGTTTATTGATGCTGTTTTGACCAAGTAGAAAGATCAGTTACTCATAAAAGCTCAAATCTAAGGTTGTTTTTCTTCTTTTTTATTTTTAAACCATCGGCCATTTGAAAGAAGCGTTCGGAGATAAAAGGAGGAACGAAGCTAATACCATAATCTAATATTTAGATAAAAACCCAAGCAAAACAATTAGATTTATGGTGTTTTTCTGTAGCTGTCTTCCTTGGCACATAACACCAGGCAAGCTTGTTTCTTTCCTCAGAGTTGGGTTCAAAAGAAGGAGAGTTTTGTCATTTCATGCGTCTTTCTCATTAGCTGGAAGCAAAGCATTTCCACAATGAGGCCAAAGGTCTTGGGCGGGCGTGGCCGTGACTCAGGCTTCCCGAGTCTACACAGATCTCCGTTCTAGTTGACCAGTGTAATGGTTTAGGGGAAATAGGACTGTAGGAGAATCTCCAATTAGGCCCCCACCCCCAGTGCTACCCCCACATGCCTCAGCTCTGCTTGGGGTACTGGATCCGGGGGTCAGAAGTCCTTAGGCTGTGGCCAGAGCTGGTCTGTTCTGTTGCGCCCTGGAAGGGTTTTCAGCGCAGTTCTGCCGGCCGGCACCGGCTGGTTTTGGTCAACAATCCATGGGAGACGCGGCACCTCATTTATTGCTGTCGCAACACACTGCAGACTCTCAAGGAGAATCCCTAAGTAAAAACAGATTAGACCTGTGCATTCTCCTGAACAGTAAGAGAATTTGTAGAACCCCAGGAAGCAGTGCCAGCACAATTGCCCCGGCATAGAGCAGTATCAAAGCTGCTGGGAAGGTTAATATTACCACATCCTGAGCCTAAAATTTAGATTTTTCTGACAGGATTGAGGTTTCTGCGGTTGATGTTTTTCTCCCAGGGTTTTAGCCCTGGATGATAGTAAAACCTTACTATGATGGGGTTTAAAACTTGCCCAGCTCCCACCTTAGACAGGACTGGCGTCCTTAGAAGGGGAGCACATGGGGCATGTGCCTAGAAGGGGTGAGAGCGAAGGGCACAGCAGGGCAGCGGCAGGCACCAGGCCCGCTGGGTCGCTGCTCCCTGCACAGCTCCAGCGCTCGGCGAAGACCAGTTTCTCTGTCCAAGCAGCGATGGCACGAGCCAGTTCCTCTGGCTCCGCCCGCCCCAGGAAAGGGACAGGGGGGTGAGCCAGAGGGGGTGGCCACCCTCTTAGCAGCCGTGTGACCAGTGGCCAGTGGCCCAAGGGCAAAGTCTCTGCCTTTAAAAGAGGGGCGGGGCAAGGGTCAGCTTCGCTAAGGCTCTTCTCTGACACCAGAATTCCAAGATGGAAGCGATTCCAGTGCTGCTCCTAGCTCAGACCTGCACTGGGGCTCAGACATACTGTTGTCAGCAGTCGGAGTAGGTGGAAGACGGCCTTCACGGCGCTGTGGTGGCGGCCGGCCTGCAAAGCGCTCCCTTTGCTTCGGGAGCGGCCAGCCGTCAGAGCTGTCTGGCGGGGCCGTTCAGGGCCAGGCCGGGCCATAGCTGTCTTCTAACCTGCCGGTCCACTTAGCAGAGGCGAACTCATTAGCATCACCTGCACGCAGCACACCAGCGTGGACGTTGCCGAGAATACAAAGTAATCCCAACCAGGGCCGCATCCAAGGATGCGAGGCCTCCCGAGACGCCCGGCTTTGCTCCTAGACCGAGAAGGGACGCAAAGGTGTCTTTCCCGGGCGCCAGAACGCAGCCGGACAGGAGGCCTGCTTGGGGCAGGGCTGGGAGAGGATGTGGGGACCCGGGACCCTGCCTCCGCTCCGTGGGCTCTGGTCTGTGGCCGGCGTTTGTTCTCGTTCACTCTTCAGCTAGAGGCACCAGTGTGTCTTGCTGGTGTTCCCGGAAACTTACGTGTACTACACGTCAAGTGATTTTTAAAACTGAAGTGAATCATGATTCATACCTTAAACCCCCCAAATCCCCCAGGAACCTCTGGTGGATCCTTGAAAAAGAAATAATGATTTTCACAGTGAGAAAACCAAAGCTTGCTTGACCTGAAGTTTTGAGGTTTTTGAATGTCAGCTGTTCTTCAAGCGGGGTTCAGCCGTCTGGCGGCGGGCCCCACTGCAGCAGTGGGTGCTGTGCCGTGGACCGAGGGTGCTGGGGCAGACACCCCGGCTTTTCGGCACTGGGCCTAGTTGGACGGCACTGGCTTCATCGTGCATCGAATGTGGTGGGTAGGACGAATTTCCGTCTGGTTTCTCCTCACGCTTCTGTCCGCTGCAACACACAGCCACCCCCTGTGGGGCGGAAGAAGCGTCTGGAACGTGGTGGGAGGCGCCGCGGGGAACGAGTCGGGACATGGGGCCCGTCCGATTTTCTGAGCCCTGGACTCAGGCAGCAGACTCCTGCTTTTTTGTTATTTCCTTTCATATCGTTTCCTCCCCGCGCGTGTTGCTATCTGTAATTTGAAGCATATCAAAACGGATTGGATTTGGGCCTCAACCGTCTGGGCTTCTTTAAAGCGGTCTGTGAAGACCCGGCCTACCCAGGAGGGACAGCTTCGTTAGGCTTATCCTAGGGATGCTATTTCCCCGCTTTGATGAAGCCAGTATCCCAGACTCTCGAGCTGGGAGGCTCCGTGGAGAAAAGGCAGCACATGTTTTGCAGAGCAGCGATGAGGCGGGAAGTCAGCGCCACGGCCGAGGAGGGAGCTTTCTGATTCGCTTCTGCCCAGGCCTCTCCGGCGCCTCGCAGGTTTGCACGTGCGGTGCTACCCGAACAACATCACTTAAAAAATATTCAACAGGTCCAGCTTTTCCTAATTCTAAATGGGGTTGTCCCCAAATCACTATGAGTTGCTGATGTTTCCTCGGGGCAAAGAGGTAATTGGTACACATAATTGATTAGAAAGCGGTTTAGGTTAGAATTGACATCGGAATTCTAGGTTACGCATAGAAAATAGAGGGCTTTGAAATTAATAGAGAGCGCAACTGAGGCTGAGAGAAGTGCTCAAAACCCGGGTAACTGGAGGTGCTGTCCGGGCCCCCAAGCGCAGGGTGCCAGGGATAAGGAGCCCTCCGCTGGCTGCCGGGTGCCCCCTCACCCCCCCCACAGCTGTGGGGCGTGGGGGCCAAGAGGCTAGGTGGTTCTCTCCCGCTTTCATTTTGTTCTTGCCGGAGCAGTGCTCTTGGGTAGGAAAAGATCACATTGGAACTTTGTTAAGTTGCTTTTTGAAACAGTTGTTTCCATGCCACAGACACTTGGAGCAAAGTGTGTTTATTGAAATATATTTTTATAGAAAATATTACAGAACCTGTAATTGAAAACTTATGGCAGCATTTTGGGGAGTGATATGTTCTTAATGTTAATTTGTGAATTAGCTCTGAACTCCCGTCTGCTGCTTTAGCACCATTGGCTGAGTGAACATGTTCCAAGAGTCTTTTCAGATCTAAACTGTGTTTCATGGAATGGAGTGTTTGGTGCTTAAATAATGTATAAATCCAGTTGGACAGGAGCTGCCTGTCAGTTTTATTAACTTTGACCTTTTCTCCCATTATAAAGATGGTCCAGTAAATATTTAATGGGCCCCTTATAGATCTTGACAGTTGGATCCTTGTTCCTGGAACCGGGATACGTATATATGATGAACACATGTCACCGAATCGCTGTGAGTCTGCTTTGAGGGCCGGTTTGGCTTTTGGGGAGAGGGGGCCTTCCGTCTCCGGGGCTCTCAGAGGTGCGGCGTTTGGGGAGCGAGTGCGGGATGGTAGGGGCTGAGAGAGCCCTTTAAGAGAACGGCTGCAGCCACGGGCCTCGCTGTTGTCTTGTTTGAGCAAAGAGCAAAGCGATGCCAGGGGCCAGACCGCTGTGCTGCTCTGCAGCCTTAGCAGGCCTCTCGCGCAAGGAGTCAGCAGGGCGGAAAGGCTGAGCTTGCAGGGGCCTGATGAGAGGCGAAGGGGAAGGAGAGCCAGGAGGGGCCTGCCAACCCGTCTTCCCTCCTTTCCATAAAGCCCTCGCATATTGCACTCATTGCAAATTCTGGTGGGGAAGATCGAAACCCAAGTAGCTGACATTTTGAAACATTGTCTTTCAAACTTGTTCTGTCCCCTGCCTCCATTGATTTCCTATTGAAGAAATCTGTAGGAGAAAAACAAATTTGAGCAAAATTCATTGGTCTAAGATGAGTTGTTAGAGCCAAATGATGCCCCCCTTCTCTGCCGAGAAAGAGCTCCATTTTTATTCTGACTGTGGCCCGTCTCCGCCCCGCGCTGGCCGCCGTAGGCCCAGAGCACACGGCCAGTAAATCAGGAGCCGGTTAAAAGGCAGCGTGGGGCCCAGACTCCCACAGCGGCGCGCGCGGTGGCGGGCAGGGCCGGCGTTTACAGCAACGCGCTTCAGTCGGTTTTGTTTTCTTCCCCTCTCTGTGCACAGCCTGATGGCTTGAGGGGAGGCCGTTTACTTTCAGGGCGCGGTTGCCTTCTGCATCCCAGGCCCAGCCCCGCACACGCGATCGCCAGTGTCATTACCACGAGCGGTAACGGAGCTGACTCGGCAAAGGAAATCTGTGCCTTAGAAGAGCATTTTGAAAAGAAATTGATTCCGAGTTTCAGAATGAATTACGATTAGTATGTTCAGTTAATTCTAAATAAATGTCTGAAAGGCCTTGCTTAATTTGAGAAGGGAGGAAGAAACATATTGGATATGATAAATGATCTCAATCCAAAATCTTCACTTGGCATTTTTACATTCGAATGTTTTATTTACATCTGTTCAAAATTGGGATATCTTTCAAGGGTAACTTTATTACAGAGATTGATGGCACCTCTTTTGATCTTCAGCACGGAAGTATGGGTTAGGAAAGGGAGAGGCAGGCTGCATCGTCAAGTGTTAGATGAGCTTCGCCCGGCCACGAGTGGGAAGGCTGGATGGGATTTTAAGTCTAACGGTCCCGGCGGGGGCCTCCCTGGTGGCGCAGCGGTTAAGCGCTGCGCTGTGGAGCTGTCGGCAGCGGCGACGCGAGTTCGACGCCCGGCCGGGGAGAATCCCACATGGTGGGGCAGACCTCTCCTGCCTCGCCCGCTGCTCCCCTCAGCAGTGTATTTCTGATCTGCCTGTTCTGCTCCCCACTCTGTCTCTGGTGAACCCTCTCGCCGC
>PVIJ01004593.1:0-5000 GCA_004024925.1 Scalopus aquaticus
AAAAATATATATTTAAAAAAAAAGCCAAAATGGAAAAAAAAAAAAGCGAAAGGGGAAAGCCTTCTCTTTCTGTTTCTCAAAGTAATGTGACCCTTGCTTGTGAACCCATAGGAGGCAATTCTCTTTAAAACTGTTGTAGACACTGGAGAACACTGATAACCACCTTAACTAGAAGGCAAAAATCAGTAAAATATCTATCTTTTCCTTATAGTTATGCATACAAGAACTGGGGTCTAGGGAAGAGGTGAGGAGGTTGAGCGGATTCACCAGAGACAGAGCGGGGAGCAGAACAAGTGGGTCTACTGAAACACACTGCTGAGGGGAGCAGTTGGTGAGACAGGAGAGGTCTGCTGCGCCATGTGGGAAGCTCCCTGGTGGAGGATGGAACTCATGCCACAATGGTTGGCAATAGCTTAACAGTGCTGAGACTTTAACCCATGCACCACCAGGAGGCCCCCAGTAAAACACCTTTTACAAAAAAGAAGTTTAGTTCTATTTTAACACTGTCTTTTATGATAGTTTAGATTAAACCATAGGAAATATCTGGAATGGAGGGATACTTTGGTATGCCGAGAATGCTCAAATGTCAACTGTGTCCCCATGTGTTGCTAGGAGAGTCTCAAATAGTCACATTTTAGTGGATTAATGCCTCTATCACAACCTCTAAAGCAGAGTTCCACAATGGATCCCAAAAGCCTGAGAGCCCCTGAATATATTCTAAGAGGATCACTATAAGAATGTTCTAAGATAATTTTAAAAGGTACTGCTGGTGATATTTTAACAACTACTAATAAGTGTATGAGTATCCCACTTATTATCAAGCAATCCAATGCAATTTCAGTGCCCAGGCTTATGTTTGTGTTTATAATCAAGTTTAGCACCATATGATCTCCTAAAGTGTTGCTTTTAATATATCTGTGAGCTTGCCCACCTGTGGTTATGGAGGCCTTTCCAAAAGTCAAATGACAACACCCTCACATCCACTGCCAACCCACGGTAGATTTTTGGTAGTCATAAAGACAAAAATGCCTCTTATTAGAGTATCATTTGCAAGTAAGACATTTCCACAAAATAAATCCTTAATTTCTGAAGTTATATAATAAATTGAAACTGCCATTTTTATGAAGGAAAAAAAGGTACTGTCAGGTCGAGTTCCAGAAGTATTATTCTGCACTAATGAGAAATGAATTTACCATGTCTAGACTTTGTATCAAGAGAAGGTCAAACAATGTCCTCGAACTCTTAACAAAATTGACAGAATCTGCAATGGATTGAACAGAGAAGTGGTGGGAAAATCACACATATTACAGAAAACAGAGTAGAGCAAATAGGCCAAACCCCAAACCCCAAATGCTTAGCAACGTCTTTCTGGATGGTTCAGTTACTCCCATGTCCTGCTTGTCTTTAAAATACTAACTTGCAATGATTGTGAAACTGTGAGAGTAGAAGTAAACTCTCTAAAAAGAATTTATATTATTTTGGATTACTATTTGATGAGATCATTTAAGAAATGGCTCAATGATTTAAATAAGCTTATTTAGAAAAAGAGAAAAAATTAAAATAACTACAAATGATGTAAGTCTCAAAATGATTCAAGCAGCATATGAAACATGTAACATGGAAGCAAACCTGTCTACTAGCAACACAAACATCGGCAATTCAAAGTAAATAAAACACTATCATCAATGTTAATTTAAGACTTAATTTTTTATTGGCTAAACCCTGTTTTCACTGATTTTGAAATTTTATTTTTAATTTTTAAATTCAATTTTAAACTTTTGTAATATGTATCTGTTTGAAAAGTGACGAAGTACAATAAAGCATGGGCTTTGGAGCCAGACAATCTGGGTTAAATGCCAAAGTTGACATTAGCTATGAGATCTTCAACAAGTCATTTAGCCCGTATGTGCTCCATTTTCTTCAATATAAAATGCAGTTAACAGTAGTACCAAAAAATCCAACCGTAACATGGTAAGTGGGATTAAAAAAAAAAAAAGTATGAGCTCTGAAATCAGACCACCTGGGTTTTATCACTCAGTATTCCTTCTCCTGGGTGTAGTACTGCAGGGTTTTATTGTGCCTACTTCAGAGGGTTGTTGTAAAGATTAGATGAGTATTTGTATATATTTTCTACCTACCCACCTACCTATTAATCAATCATCCATACATCCACCTATCCATCTATCGTACCATCTCATTTACCTATCAATCCAAAGTGCCTAGACATGGCAAGACAGCTATTCATTGCCTAATATTACCACTGTCACTATATCTTCATTATTAATGCTAGCATTATGATTTTGAAATTACAAACATTGTAACTGTAAGGTATTATATATGTGCATTAAGCAACATTATGAAATAGTATCAGAGTCCAGAGGGAAGTGACAAAATTTTTTTCTCCTTCAAGAGTCTATATATAGGACCTGCCTGGTGGCGCAGTGGTTGAACGCTGCACTGTGAAGCTGTTGGCAGTGGCAACGCAGGTTCAACGCCCGGCTGGGGAGATTCCCACGTGGCGCAGCAGACCTCTCCTGCCTTACCCGCTGCTCCCCTCAGCAGTGTATTTCCGTCCATCTGCCTGTTCTGCTCCCCACTCTGTCTCTGGTGAACCCTCTAGCCGCCCCATGCCTCTGGCCTGTGCCCCAGCTTGTATGCATAAATGGATAAATCTTACAAAAAAATAGTCTATATATAACTAAAATTCAAAATACTACTTTCAAGATAGGTAAGACTCATTTTATTTTGGTGGCCAAACTCACCTTGAATCATCTATGTCTATTTACAATCACTATAGCAACTACATATGCCAACAGCACGGCCACTACTACTTAGGCCACTGTTTGACATCAGTCAAAATAACTATGATTTATGTTCTGCTGGTTAAATTTAAATACTAGGTCAGAGAATGAAGTAAAAACAACAACAAACTTTTTTTTTTCATTTTTCAATAATGTAGCACAAGTTATTCAGAGTAACTAGAACCTACCACCTTTCCTAAAAGGGCTGTGATACCACTGAAAGACAGTAAACCATGATTTAGAGGTTTTCTCATTCAGAGATTTTTTTCTTATATTTTTATGAAGAATTTAAAAAGTATTTGGAAACAAAACATGCAATCTAACTAACAACATAAAGGTTTGTTTCTTAATAAAGGTAAGAGAGATGTGCACTTGTACTTTGGCTTAGATGATCTTTTTATATCAAAGAGTAATAGTTTAGTTTAGCATCTTAGTTTCTTTACAAATGAGCAAGGATATAAACGTACAAAACCATACACTGATGGTTATTATGATGACAGGACACAATGTCATTTTCTTTGGTGGGCTACCAGATTAAATTACTCCCCCTCCGATTTTTTTTTTTTTTTTGCCATGCAAGTAGTGGTATTTTTCTTTCACAAATTCATGAGAAAAAAAATTTTATGGGTGTGTTTTTCTAAAAATGCTTGATTAGTGCTGGATAGTGGATACAATCTGGATAATATCCAACAGATGGCACTGTTCACACTAGGTAGCAAGATCTCATAAAGGTCTCATCAGAGGCACAAATTAAGACCAAATATCTGCTTGAATTAGGGATAGTGACTTTTTTAACAATGAGGGACATACATGAAAAATATATTAAATATTAAAAATTCACCCTTAATAGTTACAGAATATGCAGACTAGTATAAGGCAAACTGTTTTTATTCACTTAAAAATTTTGAGTACATACTGTTACTAGGCAATAGAGATATAAAAGTGACTAAGATATTTCCTGGTCTCAGATAATCATATGTTAATGTGATAAGTAAAATTTATAATGGGTACATGCACAGAAAAATATAGGGGCTCATTATGGGTATGGAATGGTTCTGAGAAAGAGTTTTACAAAGATGATGCCTGACCTGGTCACAAAGGATTGGGGTTGGGGGTTATTAGTTTTTTTCAATGAAAACAAAATAAGAAATGATATGATAGTATAATGTGGAAATTATGGATCAGAGCATGGCAAGATACAAACCTAGAAAAGGTCTACAGCAGACAGAGGGTCTATCTTAAGAAATTAAGGTTTCAACCTTCAGATGATAGGGATCCATTAAAGAAGTGACAAGAAGTGACATGATCAGATTTACATTCTAAAGAGATCACTGCAGAAGCTATGTGCGCATGATGGGGTAAGACTGAACAGGCTAAGACTGGAGGGAATCCAACATAGTCACTGCTGAAGTCGAGGCAGCAAACAGCTACGCTTTAACAAGAGGAGCGCAATAAAGAGTAGAGAAGAAGACAAAATTTAGAGATACATTCAAGGGATATATGTTAACAAGATGCAGTGTTCAACTCATGTGGAAGACAATAGAGAAGGAATCAAGGATGACAATCAAGACAATGTATTTCATAGGATTTTTTGAAATGTCAGTAATAACGTTTACTGAGCTATCATCCTTTCAATTGCTTTTATGTAAAATACAAGTTGCCATCCTGCTTTTCTAACTCATTATTTCATGGCATCCAGAACTTTTTCTTTAACATACTTACTAGAAGTTAGAAGAATTACCACAAAATATGCTTATTACGTATTTATCCATCTCTACATTAAATGACAAAGCATGAGGACTGGGTCATCTTCCTAAATTAGATCACTCCATACCTACTATCTAGTCTGGTATGCTCAAGAAATATTCATTGAAGAAACATGTATTTCTGGTTTTGAGCTCTACTCACATCTGCCTGACTGACTACTCTCCATCAGGATCAAATGCTCCTTTAGGCTACACATGGGAAAGACAGCCGCAAGAGAGGCTGTCAATTCATTAAGCACTTCAGTTTTATTCAGGGACAGCTTTTCTCACCTTTTCAACATGCCAAGTTAGAAACTATCTCCAGGGTAGCAGGTGCTTTCTAGTCAAGTCAACCTCCTCCATCAGGGACAACTGAAAGACCACTCTACAAAAGCAAGAAATTCTTGCTTTACCTCTGAATCCTGCTAGGATGTCGACCATGTCTACTTGCATC
>PVIJ01004593.1:10000-25000 GCA_004024925.1 Scalopus aquaticus
GATTAAGTACTGAGGATACAAAGCCGAAAATTCAGTCAGAAAGTACTGTTAATAAAGAAATAAATTACAGTATACCCTATAGCAAACTTGAATTTCAAATTCAAAAATTACTAGTCTATAGTAAACTTGGAAAATATCTGTAGATGCCACACATTCATTTTCTAATCTATTTATTTTTATTTGTTTATTGCAAGTATCAAATAGGGTTTCATTTAATAAAGTGACCCATTATTTCTTCTATTGATCACCAGGAATTTCATCACAAACCTTTCTTTCATATACTATAATCAAAGTAGCCAAAAGTGGAAATAAAACTAAATCTGCACTGATTCCTTAAAATACAAACTATAGAGTTCTCAAAGTTCCTTTATGAATGTTTTAAATAAAATAGTAATATTAACTTCCAATATTTTGAGATTTCCAGCAAAAATCAGATTCATGTGTGTATAAATGCACGCTATGTACAGCACTAAACAAATAAAAATTGTAAGCTGTAAAATATCATATATAGTATGGTTCTATTTTTATAAATAAACAAAAAGCTAAGTAGTGTGTGTGTGTGTGTGTTTGTGTGTGTGTGTGTGTGTGTGTGTGTGTGTAGGTTATAAGAAGGGGGGCACTAAACTAGTAACAATAGTTTAGTAGCAAACAGTAAAATAGTCATCTTTTCTTTTTATATATTAGTTTTTCACCCACTACAATGAACACGTATTACTTTATAAATTTTAAATGTGTATAAGGAAGTTCTTAAAAGGTAGAGGAAATGAGCAGATAAAGGACAAAAATTTTCTTAGTTTACTGTACTATGTGAGTATGTTAGAATTGTATGAGTTATTGCTTTTAAGAATCTGAAGTTACATATACACAGCTAAGATTTTTTTCTTCCTCTAATGATGCACTTGTAGAAAGTATTATGCCCCGATACATTTTCATACACTAGTGTAACAACCCTTTGAATTGGGAGAAAATGAAAAAAGTGTAACAGGGAGGTTGTATGCATTGTTGGAAGTCCCACAGTAAAATCATATTCTCCTGACTCCTTGTACTGCTTTTCCTAAAATAAACAGGTTGAACATGTTGAATAGAGAGATTTTGATTCTGTAGCAAATGGTAATGTGTGTGTGCTCAGATACCATCATTGGCAAAGGTGTTCTCCAACTCCATATGCTTTCATTGGAGCTGTGTCTCTCTCTCTCTGTCTCTCTCCAGTTCCAGATGTCAGACCCTGAGAAAGTCATGAAATAACCACCAGGTGCTTTGTAGGTTTTCCTAAAATGAAGCAGAACCTACAGTGTCTGAACCAAAACACACACACACACACACACACACACACACACACACACACACACACACACACACAAATACCCAGTTATTCTGGTGGTTTCAAACTGTAACTTTAAGACTCTCAAGTAATGAGAAGTAGGGATTTTTTTTAATGTGCTTAGGATATTCAGTTTTATTTTATAAAGATTCAATAAGCACATGTACATAAAAGTCAGAATTTTTATCTAGATTGGACATAAATGTGACACTATTAGTAATACCATGAATAACTACATGACATCTTGTAATTTTATTTAAAGCTTAACCGGCTACCATTTTCTCCCGAGACCACTGTGTCTTAAAAAAATGCATCAGGCAGATCTTTCTTTGGAAGACAGGAGATGAAAAGAGGGCAGAAAAGGGGCCAGGTTCATGCTTAAAATGTCTAGGTAATACTTATCATTCACTTCAGAAGCAATTTTTAATAAACTTTAACTGATCAAAATGTGTCAGGAAAATGTATCACTGATAATGGCACTGTTTCCAACTGGAATGTGAGTTGATCCCCAGATTTAAGACTTGTAAACTACATAAGAAATCATGACACAACATCAAAATGGCATTAACATTTAATCCACATTAAGGGTATTTTAGTTTGCACACATTTATATGACATACTTATTTGTTAAAAAGGTCTATGGAATTTATTTCTAGAATGAAAAAATACTTCATGCTGTTTCATATCATCATCACAGTTTAAGGAAAGTATCTATTTTAATATGTACATTTACCCTAAACCTCAACTATATTTTGGTTTAGGTGTGGAAAAATAAATTAAAATGCTGGGTGGAGAGGGATATTTTATGTTGAAGTCATTAAAAAAAATGAGGTAATAAATACTTTTCATCCATGTTTAATAAAAATACATGGTATATGAGTATGTCAGTGCATTTAGATAACTATTTTCTCAAACTAATTTGCAAATGTCAAAAACTCTTCCAGAACACAGAGGAGAACATTAAAATAAATAGATATTTGAAAGTGTAACACAAAAGACAAGTAACTTTAGAATAGGTTTGCACTGCATTTTCTAGTTTGTGCTGTATGTTACCCAGATTCTCAAAAGTATGACAATAATAAGTTAATTGTGTTAAATAAATTAAGCCTGTTAAATAAATTGAACTGAAATACAGCAGTATTATTTGCAATTCTATATAAAATAGCCTAAAATACAGTGAAATGGGCTTTTCCTAAAACCTGAGAGTGTCTTTGATGAGTATGAAATAGCAATGGACCTACCAACATTTCAGGCAAGCAACACCTACAGTCTGCAAACCACTGATGGGCTAAACGAGCTATTAGTGACAGTTATTTTGCAACACTTTAGATGGTCAGACTGTGCTGTCTGACCACAAGGACAAGTAGGTCATCACTCTCAAATGCTATACAATATAAGAAACATAAATGAGACCTCTGTGGGAAGAAAGAACCCACAGGTATGGCTCCAGAATTCTTTCGCTGTTCAACTGTTAATAGAAAGAAAATCCCAAGTTGTAAACACTTGCAACCCTTTATACTAAAAGCTTTATTATCACTTATTTAATTTTTCACCTAAGGCTGAAAAAGCTGTTATTAGGCCAAGGTATTATAGGACTCAGTTCCAGTCCTAAATTATACAACTTAATATCTGAAACCAAAATACTCTTGTAGAGTAAGATGATGAAATTCTCTCCCCATATAAATCCATATAAATCCATGGAATGTCTATCTTCCCAACTGGAGAGATGGGCTGGAAGCCCAACCATTCATTCAGAGATAGCAGAATCATACTCAACAAGCGCATAGGAAACATCTAGACTTCTCATCAGACAAGGAAGGCCTTATTCACTGGATATCTGGTCTTTTAAGTTAATGCCTAGCTTTTAAATTTTATTTTATTATTTTAATTTGGAGTAACATTTTTACTCCTCCATATGTGTACATGTTCAACTAACCCTCTACCAAGCACTTCTGCTAACTGCTTCCCTCTTGTATCCACTGTTGCCTTCCCCTCATTCCCTCTGGTAACCAGAAAATTTTTTCACTAAGCCCAAGATTTGTTTTTGTTGCATTTAATGCATTTGTCTTCCTGGCAGTAGCTGGGCCAGCAGCAGTAGTCTCACTTGGGAGTTTCAGAAACAGAATCTGAAGCCCTACCCAGACCTGGAGAAGAGACTCTGCCTGTAAGCAGCAGATGCAGGTGACTCATGTGCATCTCAGAGAGTAGATCACCATATCCCCTCACCCAAACCACCACTAATCATTTTACTATTCAGAAAAAAGAACAAGGAAAGTTTTAGAAATGCATATTGATCAGGGTAATTCACTTCATTTCCAACAAGGTAGACAGGCACAGCAGTTCTCCTTTCAAGCCAGAAACAGCCCACAATACTATTTTGACCTAAAAAAGTGACAACTTTTTAAAGAAATCAACCTAACTTATCCTGTTCTTAACTACCTCCTAAGAGAAAAGGATAGCATTTTTTTTATTGACTAATAAGAGTAATAGCTGTATTATAATCAAATAGCAAGGCTCTGCCTCCTTAGTGTTCAATAATTGTAGAAATAAAAATGCATGCTGATATCTCTAATCCTACCTGACTGTATTAAAAGCACTCTAAAAAGCAGACTTTCTAGTCCCCATTCAATGGTCCAATAAAGGTTACTACCCACTCCATTATCCAGAATTTTATAATATAAAATAGTAGGAAAACATAAAGCCAGCTCTCTCTGATAAAGCCTATTTTCTATACCTTTAGAAGATCATTAATAAAAAAAGTCAAGGGGCCTCCTGGTGCCGCAAGGGTTAAAGTTTCAGCGCTATCAAGTTATAGCCCGCCACCGTGACAGGCATGATGGATCCCCAGCCAGGGAGCTAACCCACGTATGGAGCAGCAGGCCTCTCCTGTTTCGCTCACTGCTTTCCACAGCAGTTTATTTCAGTGAATCTGCCTGTTCTGCTCCCCACTCTGTTTCTGGTGAATCCCCTCACCCCTGGTCCTCTCACACCTCTGGCCTACACCCATTTCTTGTATGCATAAATAAAAATCAACGTCAAGAACATCATACCTAATAACCAACCAACTCCACTTCTTCAATCCTTCTGTGTTCACAGACATGCACTGCATTCACAGCAGATAGTCTTTAGTTTGTATATGATTATACACCAAATAAAAATATACTATTTTGTTACATTTATTATAAAATCTAAGTACATCATTATGAGCAGGTTTTTCATTCATACTTCTTCTCACACACACATATGATTAGACTCTCTAAAGAAGAAAATAAAACAATGGAACAGTGCTATTATTTAGTACCATAATACAAAAAGAAAAAAAAATTCCTGGAAATAAAAGAAAACTCTAATCAGGAAAGAGCTGAGAAAAATTAACCAGAAATAAGTAGTTTGAGAATTATGCTAGTAAAAATAAGGAAAAGCGAAAAATGTAATGCCTCAAGGCAAAATAATCAAATTATCTTAAAGGGTAAGAGAGTAAGGCTGGTTCCACAGATATTAAGAACAGAATATTTTCAAGAAAGTCAAGGAAAAAACTGTACACCGAGGATTACATGTCCACCAAAGCTGTCATTCAAGTGGAAAACTATAGAAAAACTGCTTGAACTATGTAAGATCTCAAGTAATATTGTACACAGGAGCCTGGCCTGAGGTATATACTAGTAGATGAGTTTTATACAAAGAGAAGACAAGTGTGAAAATATCGGCAAACTAACTGATGGCAAATATTTATGTTTAGAATTGATTCTAAAAGAAGGTGTCAGTATGGGTGAAAGAAAAGAATGCAAATGTAGCATGTTTTAGTAAAGTTAACAAGAATAAAGCAGAAATGGGAGGAAAAGAAAAAAAGGAAAGTACAATAGGAGCACTGGTTATAATCAAGGGGCTAGGTAGGAACAAAGGATGTCATTTAAAAGGTTGAGCAGGAATAAGGGGAATTAAAATGATTATAACAGCTATAAATACAAAAGTAACCACTAAAGCAAAAACAAATTTCATAATAAAAAATAATTATTCTTTTTATATTTATTATTATTTGTATCTTTCACATTGTACTGTATTCCCTGTGGGTTACCCACCACCGATTCACCCGTGAACCATCACCACAGTCCCTTGTGCTCCCCTCTTCCCCATTTTGAACCTGTATCCTTCCGCTCCCTCGCTGAATATCTCTCTCTTATTTGGTATCTCTAGATTCCTGTTTTAAGTGAAACTATTCGATATTTTTCTCTTTTTTTCTGGCTTATTTTGCTGAGCATGACCCCTTCTAACTCCATCCATGTTGCTATGAATTGCATGTGTTTATCTTTTTTGAATGCTGAATAGTATTCCATTGTGTATATGTACCACATCTTCTTGATCCAATCATCTATTTTTGGGCATCTGGGTTGTGTCCATACCTTTGCTATTGAAAACAGTGCGGCAATAAACATACAGGTGCATGTATCCTTTTGGATTAGTGTTTTTGTGTCCTTTGGGTAGATTCCCAGAAGTGGTATTACTGGGTCATATGGAAGTTCCATTTGAAAAATAGTTCTTAAGAGACAATTCTCTATAGTGTTCAGTATATCTTACATTAGCCATCAGTTCAGAACCATTTTTCAAAGACATTTTGTAAGCAAAGAGTCTTGGAAGATACAGTGTCCTCTAGGCCAAAGGGCAGTTTATTATTTAACTAGGACAATAAAGATAGTGTCTTTCCTTTGGGCAAAGTTTGGACAGATTTTCTAGTTGCTTCATAAAGAAATCCTAATGATGGATCCTCAGTTTTCACACAAAACAGGTGGGTTCTGCAGCATCACTCCATGAGAAACCAGGGTAAGGGGGAACCTACACAAGAATCAAGCATGTGCTACCTTTTGTGATAAAGCATGTGCTACCTTTTAGTAGTGATAAAGTGCTTTGTTTTTGACCCAGCATCTATGAAAATACGGTAGGCACACAAATAGGCTAAAATCTCAGCTTCTTAACAAAGACACAGCCAAACAGAAAAAAAAAGCACAATAAATATGATGACACACACAACAATAATTGAGGGATTTCCAGATTAACTGAAAAATAGCAAAGTACAAATAAAGAAAATAAAACCTAGCAAAGTATAGAAAGTTATATATAACATGCTTTTTTTTGAGAAACAGCAAGATAAATAAGTTAAAAGGGGTGGAGGGGAACAAGTTAGAAAAAGAGAAAGATACCTCTCTAAGAACACTATTTTGTATAATTTTTACTTTTGGAGGCACATTCACATTATAAACGGTCTAATATATAACACCAAGAACACAAGAATGGGGACAAAGGTACCTAAAGTTGAATGCAAACAGAAATGAAGGCAGCTCTATTTCAAATGAATCTCACTACATACAATGGGGCAAAGAACTACAAATAAATCCTAAACTTTCTATAGTTTATTTTTCACAAGGTATGGATGTAGCAAATCTGGAACAACTTTATGTGTATTATATAACCGAGAAAGTGAGTAAATGACTTGGTGTGGTTAGGAGTCAGAGTTCTCACTTTGAGTAAAGGAAATATACATATGAAATGGGAGAAGGCAAGGCAGAATCTGTGGCTTAAACTGAAATTCAAGGTACTAGTACAACTTCTGATTTCTTAAAAATATAAGCTGACCTACCTACCTATGGAATCAAATACTAATAGATGCCAGGGGTAATGAAATCCCAGGGACAATGAGCACATCACATGTCCAGATCATGATTTCTAAATACCATCTACCTTCAAAATGAAACAGGGTAATCTGAAGAAGTGACTCATTTGAGGAGTAGAAAGGTATACGATGAGACTTGAATATCTTGTGCCAAAAACAGGGAAGTGCTTAAACCAAAAAAAGACAGGGTATGTAAAAAGGAGCCTAAAGTCATCTTGGACAGCTACTTCTTGGACAAATCTGGGAAAATTTGAGCACCAAAATAAACAAGAATTAAGTAATAACCAGCTTAATAAAATAAAAATTCATGAGCCCTTACATAAATTAGATAAATAAAAAGGGTGAGTTCTAACAATAGAAATCTGGCCACTAAATATGGTCAAGTTGAAAAATCACTTTGTAATGATCAGGTAAGATCAACAATAGATGGTGAGGCACTAACCTTCAAAGGCTCTGTCCAGAACTTTAAACAGACATAGACTTTGTGGGTATTGGACATGGTGTGGAAAACATAAACGAAGTGGTATTGGGCAGTATATTGTAAGAAATATAGGATGAAAATAACATGCTGGGGCCTCCCTGGTGGTGCAGCGGTTAAAAGCTGTGCTGTGGAGCTGTTGGCAGCGGCGACACGAGTTCAATGCCCAGCCAGGGAGATTACCACATGGTACCTCAGACCTTTTCTGCCTCACCCGCTGCTCCCCTCAGCAGTGTATTCCATTGGTCTGCCTGTTCTGCTCCCCATTATGTCTCTGGTGAGCCCTCCTGCTGCCCCATCCCTCTGGCCTGTACCCCAGCTTGTATGCATAAATAAATAAATCTTTAAAAAAACAAAGGAAAAAAAAAGAAAGAAAGGAATGATAGAACAAAGGCTGATCAAGGACTTGAGAAATTTAACTGAAATCAGCCCATGAAGAGGTTCCTTAGGAACACAGTGCACCTCTCCAACTCTCTACTCTCTACACCCACACCTGCTTTCTCCTTTCTAGAGTTACAAATAACTGCGTACCAAAAGGATCCATAAACAGAGTACAAAGACAGAGTTACCACAAATGTGTACATGTATAACATGATGGGACATATATAACATGATACTTGTGTCATTTTTCTGAACATATTTAAATTGATACTGGCTTTTAAATTCTTAGAAAAATGCTAATTCTCTATAAAAATCCAAATAAATTTGAAGACAAAGACTAAAGATGGCTAAAGTATTAACTTCAAGTGTAGGAAAAAGCTCTTTTCATTTTAATTTTACAGTACATATTTCAAAAATACCATTAATTTTTAAAATCAATCTATTAGAAGCCATACTTCTAATTGTATTTGGCCAAACAACCAATACAAAGAAGAGCTACATGTGGTAGATAGAAACAAGGGCTGTAAGTATCTGCTCAGCTGGAAAGTGGGGAGAATAAACCCAAGGAGTGCACAGTGCTGGACAGATAGGTTTCACTGATGCTCAACCAATACATTTTTTTTTAATTTTTTAAAATATATATTTTTTATTATTATTTATATCTTTTACATTTCGTATTCCCCTTGGGTAACCCACCACCAATTCACCCGTGATCTATCTCCATGGTCCCTTGTGTCCTTTTCTGCTCCATTTTGTGCCCTTATCCTCCCCTCCCCCCACCTCTCCCCTCTGCTGAGTGTCTCTCTCCCACCCGGCCTCCCTATAGTCCTGTTATAAGTGAAACCATTCGATATTTTTCTCTTTCTTTCTGGCTTATTTCACTGAGTATGATTCCCTCTAATTCCATCCATGTCGCTGCAAATTGCATGTGTTTATCTTCTTTCTATGATGAATAGTATTCCATTGTGTATATGTACCACATCTTTTTGATCCAATCATCTATTTTTGGACATCTGGGTTGCTTCCATACCTTTGCTATTGTGAATAGGGCGGCAACGAACATACGGGTGCATGTATCCTTTCGGATTAGTGTTTTTGTGTCCTTTGGGTAAATTCCCAAAAGTGGTATTGCTGGGTCGTATGGGAGCTCCATGTTTAGCAGTTTGAGGAACTGCCATACAGCTTTCCATAGTGGTTGAGTTCACTTCCTTTTTAGACAGCTATAAAGACTATCGACTTCAGTGAATATTATTAGTGTACAAAGTGAAATGTATGTATATATGTGACATTATGTTATACATTCATATTTTTGTTAGTAATTCACAGTTGGTGGGTCAATTTTACAATGTCAAGCTACAGAATCTTTTGAACAACCTGGATAAAACACATTAAAGCCATCTACATCTTACTATCTGTTGTGCTAATAATTCTGGCTCTCTCATCCCTAAAATGCAATTATCATTTTAATAAATAAAATACTATCAACAACTTTTGTGTATATATTTCTGATATAAATGCATTATATTTGATATATATGAAACAGATGAAAATGAAATATAACTGAGAATCAAGAATAGAAGAGAATAATTATATCCAACTTTAATTAGTATAATTCATCAAAGGTTTTTAAATATCTTAATTAGAGACTCTTTCTTTATATGAAATCTTATTTTAAAAATGTAAAAATTTACATAACTCAAAGGGGAGCTCTCTGGTTAAAGTGGGCAGGGAGCTTGGGATGCCTCCTGCTTTGGGGAGCACTTTTGGCAGCACCAGGCGGTTAGAAAACCAAACAACTGCTGCTGAGATTCTAAGTAGAGTCTAAATGTATGAAATGGTTATGGAAAATGAAATCTCACCAGTACATGTAAAAAGTATGAAGTTTAAACTGAAAAAAGCAAGCTCATTATTTACTAAGGAAAGTAAACCAGGTAAGTAAAGTCTTTTAAACAAAAAATAATTTACAGGGCAAGTATAAAAGACAAGTCATTTTGGCACTGTGGTAGTTGTTCTTCCTCGTAATAAAATCCACACTGATGCCTTATATTAACATTTTTAAGTCAATGTCCATATGTCCTGGATATATCTGTCACTATGAAGTAATAAATAGGAATCAAGGAAATAATCTTTAATGATGAGAATAACATCGCTATTTATTTACTTGTAAACTGGATAAATACATTGTCCAGATTTCAAAGTAGGTAATGATATTCTACTTTTTAGTAATGAATTTATAATTTTAGGAACATCTTATGAAACTCTGACTTTCCTCACCTTCATTTAGTTATTGAAAAGAAAACCAAAAATCCCTTCCAACTATCCCTTAAAACTACTAGTAAGTCAAATCAGGCTGCCTCTTGAAATGTTTGCTTTTGTGGGAGCAGAACAAAAGCACATTAATAGTTAACAAAGCTACAATATGATATACGAATGAAGTCTTGCATTTATAAAGTACTTAGATTGTATTTACAAAAGAATCTCTACCATCAATTATTCAACATTTGGATTTGACCAGAAACCAGAGCATGACTTTATAATGCTCTGTTTAAATGAACTACTTAACGTTGTAATGAACACTCAATGTGGAGAGCTCAGTGAATTTTGGACCTGTTAAAAACTACATTTTTCCCAATTTTTTGATCAATGGACAGATTTTAATGTTGTGATTTGAATTACACTTGTATTTTAAAAATGTTTACTTAAACCAAAAATTTTGCATCTCAATTATTTTATAGTCTAAACCTGAATGTAGCTTAAACCAATGCATTATTCATAAAGCAAAGACATCAGGAAAAACAAAGCTGTGCACTTCTCTCAAAGCAGTTAAATTGCTAAAACATACCATATTTATGCATGCAATATTTGATTGTGTTTTTCGTAAAACACAAGCTTGTTTTTTATCTGATCAAGATATGCCAAAAATTCGACACCAACCAATTTTTGTTTATAATTAAAGCAAGCATGAATCCAAGGATTGTCATCCATTTTATTTCATCTCTACATCAAAAAAAAAGTAATTCAAAAAAATTTTAAATTCCCTTGAAATGGTAAGATAAATGAAAATGTAAGTGCCTTCACATAATAACAGTAAGCTGACCCTTTGGGAAATGGTTGACTTTCTCAATACAAGGTATTCAAAGCTCATTCAAAAGTGTTCATTTAGAATGCAGATATCAAAGATGATGCAAATGTTCAAGAGAAAATTAGAACTTACCAGATGTTCTAATCCAGCCTTGATGTTTACAGATTCCCTAAAATAGAAGAATAAAAAAGTTTTAAAGAGTTGCTAAACCCTTGCCTGCTATAATTTATGTTTACCCCAAAAATGTTTTGATAAATCCTAGTAATTTTTCATTTATCTTTAGTCTTATTCATAATAACTACTTTAAGGACAAAACAATTTTCATAAAAAGAGAACAGATAATTCTTTTATTTCCACTAGTATTGAAACTAACAGTGAAAAAGTCATGTGTATCACTGTTTTAGTATTCATACAATATCTGTATATTTCCCATAGTTTTTTCATTAGTTTGTTTTTTCCAAGATTTATAATGAAAATATTTAAACATACAGTCTATATCCCACCTAGATTCTACAATTGACATTTTACTATACTTGCTTTATCAAAAATCCATCCATCAATTGAATTTTTTATATAAAGAATAAACAAAGAACGTGTTTATGAGTACATAACTATCTAAATCTTTTTTTTTTATATTTTTATTAACTTTATGTACACTACAAGCCAGGACTTAAGACTGATTTAGTATTTAAAAAACTATTAAAATATCACCAAAGAAAACACAAATATCAAACATCATGATAAAGTCTAAGTATTTAATTTTTGCTTTTCAGTGTAAGAGACTATAGACAGAATTAAAAAATCAAATATCTACAAGTAGCAAAGATAATTTAAATATACATTTGACAAAATGTGGCAAATAATTTGGATGTTTTTCTTGACCTCTGTTTATATTAATTTATTTGTGACAAATGGACTTTGATTTTTCTCACTCTATCCCAAGTAGTATTTTTGTTCTATTATAATATCAAGTCTTATTTTTTAGCATAAAATTATCCTTCTACCGTAAGCAGAAAATCATTATAAAACATCCAACAACAAACAGCAATACTGCACTCATAATATTTGAATTTTCTTCCACATCTCTTTCTTTTTCTGAAGGGGTCTCCCAACTTTACTTCTTTTCTTTTTATTTCTGTCTTCTATTTTTTTGATGTCAAAATATAATTTCTCTGTTTCCTTTATGTTGCTATACAATCTTTTGCCATGTCATATCTTTTCCCTTCAGATCTGCTGCTTGAAAACTATACTCGTGGCTTCCACCCTTTGCTCTCATTGTATGGACTGAAATACTGGGAATAAATCCCAACATCTACTGATTATCTCTCATCATTAGCCATGTTCTTCTCTACTCTCTGTGTCTGGCAATCTTAGCAATACTATGTAGTCAACATATAAAAATTTAAGGATTTCTGAAATTCATCTCTGGATGCAGTCATAAAACAAATGATAGGAACAAATAAAAACAAGGTGTTAGCACATGCGTGTGTCTGCGCATGTACATATATCACTTTTAACTTTATTATTGTGAAATAAATGCATTTACTGAACCTGTAAGCTAAATAAATCTTTAAGTTTTCACAATTATCAGTCATTTGTGTAATTTCAATTTTAAACAAAAAGAATAAAGTACATAACATAGCATCCGACAATACAATAGGTGTGTATGTGTACACCCAACATCTCAACACTGACTCCCAGTTCTCAATCACTATATGAGCTCTTGTCCTACTGATACAGTCTATGCATGCCTGTATATGCATATGTAACTATGCATGTGTATGCATATGTATTTCTCCCTTCCCATTTTTTTTAACCCAACAAAAGCATACTATACACTCTGTTTTATACCTTCACTTAGCAATCTATCTTGGAATTTGTGCTATATAATTACATATATACCTCATTTTCCCCCAGGGCTACAATGTCACATAATGGTTCTTATTAGAAAATAATATTGCAATATAAAAGAACAAAAAATGCTCAGACTTAAAGTACAAGTCCATAATTTATTACTTGAACCACTAGGGCTAGACATGCTTCCTCAGAAAATTTTGGATTTGAAGCACACTTATGTCAAATAAAACTGACAGGAAGGCTTGAAGCAGCATCTCATCATCATACACAATAATTCTGAAGGAAACAGGAATATTCACAGAGAGTGGGATAAACAAAGACTATAGAGAGCTTCATTGACAGTTTTGCTTTTTTGTTGTTTTTTAGATTTATTTATGCATACAAGCTGGAGTACAGGCCAGAGGCGTAGGGCGGCGAGAGGGTTCACCAGAGACAGAGCAGGGAGCAGAACAGGCAGACTGATGGCAATACACTGCTGAGGGGAGCAGCCGGCGAAGAAGGAGAGGTCTGCCATGCTATGTGGGAATCTCCCCCGCCAGGCTTCGAACTCACGCCGACAGCAACACAGCACAGCGCCTAACCACTGTGCCACCGGGGAGGCCCCATTGACAGTTTTTACTGTCAACCAAGCTTGTCATAAACTTTAGGAAAATCTTCCATTATTCTACGCTATTTGCGTTTTGGAATCAGTGAAAGGAAACTGGGTCTATAAAAAAGTAAGAAAGAAAAGGTGGGCTACTGCTTCATTATGTTTCCTGGTGGTTTTTTAAATTCAACAACATTTAGAAAACATGCACTTTGAATGGTACACCTGAAAGAAAATGAGTTTTCCGGAAACTGCTCTGTCCTCATGATCAAGTATAACCAACATGCTCAACTACAGGGTTCTTGGGTATTCAACAGTCTTGTCTTTTAGATTTAACCACTTCTATCTTCACAATTACTGCCTTAATTCCAGGCCATCACCTTTTCTTTCCCAGATTACTGTAAAGCCTCTTACTATGTTTCAAGGGATACTGCCTTGTCCTGTGTTAATTCTTTCTCTATAATATGGTGAGCTCTTTCTAAAATATAAACTTGGTCATGTCAAATTCTTAAAAAAAAAAAAAAAGAATGTATTTATTTATGCATACAAGAACTGGGGCCTACATCAGAGGTGTGGGGGGTGAGAGTACTCACCAGACACAGAGTGAGGAGCAGAACAGGCTGAAACACACTGCTGAGGGGAGCAGCAGGTGAGACAGGAAAGGTCTGCTACACCATGTGGATTAGCTCCCTGGCCTGGGATTGAACTCATGCCACAGTTGCTAGTAATAGCTTTATAGCACTGAGACTTCACTCCCTGAGCCATGGGGGGGTGGAGGAGTACCTTGGCACTCAATTCCCTTCTTAAACTCCAAATATCCTACTATACTCCAATTCACCCAATCCCCAATCCCTGTGCTATCTTGCCAAAACTACACTACCACATGGAAAGTGACAACAGTAGCTAGACAGACAACAAACCTGGCTGACTCACCACTAAAGACTCGTTCTCTATTTGAAATGCTACTTTCTCCCAACCTCCTCTAATCCTCTTCACCAAGCTTAAAATAAAAAAATAAAAAACAAAAAATAAAAAATCCTTCTGGACTCAAACTCAACTATACCTTCACTGGAGAAACTTTCTTTCTCCCTTCCCCTTAGAAAAGCAATAACCGCTTCTCATGTGTTCCTACCAGTTTGTTACATATTATTATAAATACCTATTTACTTTCCCACTGCACCACTAAAATGAAGAGGACACAACTGCATCTTTTTAGTTTTTATATCCCAGCACCCAATACTGTGCCTAAATCAGAACATAAATTCAGTGAACAAGGGTCAGACATCTCATCATCATGCAGACATGTTTGAATGGTGCAATAGCAAGCAGCTCAGGTCCTCACAAGCCCCATTGGTCTCTATACCACACAAGGTAACTGTAGCAGTAAGTGGTTGATTGGGGCAATAGTAGTAGAAGTTGTGTGTATGTGTGTGATGGGTGGTGGTTTTGTTTAGCTTTGTTTTTAAAGGAGTAGGAGGACACAATGGAAAAAAGTGCATAAGGCCTGAGTAGAACACCAGAGGCTTTGTGCTCTCAGACCTGGAAGAGCATAGTTAGAGCCTTTTATCCTTCTCCTTAGGTTAAAAACACTGGCCAAGGCAGCTGACTGTTGCAATCAAATGAGAGATGT
>PVIJ01004593.1:30000-31465 GCA_004024925.1 Scalopus aquaticus
ATAAGTTTTCAGGGCCATCCTGTACAATTGTGCATGTTGCTTCTTAAGAAATAAAAAAGAAAAACCTAATGAGGCAAGTTACATGCCCTGGTGTGGTACTGCATGCACAGGAAGAGGGTAAGTCATTTCCTATATGTAGAAAAGTGCCATGTGGGCTAGCAGCTGCCCTACAGATTAAAAAGAAATGTTACTATAGAAAAATTCAAAGTCATATCTGACACTAATAAAGAAAAACATAAAAATCATCTGAAATCCCACCAGCCAAAGACAAAACTTTAATGTATCTTGGTTTTTCCTTGGCTTTTTTGCTTATACACAATACACTTACTTTTTTTCTTATTAAAATGGAATCACTGTTGATTTGTTATGCTGCTTCAATTTTTTCCGCTACTTAATTATATATTGTAAACATTCCCAGGTGTTAATAAATATTCTTGTATATTATATTTTTACTGTTTATATACTACTTTCTTTCATAGATGTACAATAAGTTAACTTATCCATTATTGCTAGGCATTTGGATTGTTTTTGATTTCTTTTTCTAAATAAAACTGGGGTATAACAAAGGGAACAACTCATCATTAGACTTAAATTTATATATTACATGCATATAAATGTGTGTTTAAATAAATTATCTTGATTTATTATAATTTAAATGCAATTAAAAAATAATTTTCTATTTTCAACAGTCTATGACAGAGAACTAAGTCCCAACAACCTTATAAAACCAATATCTACCTATGTAATGCATGGTGAACAATTCCAAATAGGAGATTAACAGAGGTATTCCAGTAAGGTCTTAACAGTTAAAATTGAGATAAAACACAACACGTGTATTTTTCCTGAGAACAGCAAAGTTTCAGTAACTCAGAAACTGATTACTCAATTCTTAAGTTGAAGTCTCTTGATGCTTTTTCTCTTCCTTCTATTGTTCTCCTATTTAACCACACTGGTACTCTAGTAATAAACAAAACACAAAGGTGCCATTTTCATCCAGTAAGCATCTAATAGTGCTCAAAAATAAAACTACTAAAATTATTTCTTTCTTTAGTGAATCAAACTAAACTCTTCAGCAGAGTAAAAGATTCTTACTCAAGTCAAACTATTTGCTATTTCCTAAAGATCTTTGTGCTACCAACACTTATATTTTTGATTCGATTATTTATCTAAGTGAACGGAGCATCTCAGAGATTCCACCTCTGAGTAAATACTGAAGAGCATGTGCCATGGACTGCAGTAAGTGCTTTATGGATCAGCTCATTTAACCTTTACAACTTTTTTATTATAAAGATGCAATTATTATCTTATTTTACAAATTAGATAACAGAGTCTTAGAGAGTTTAAGTAGATCACACAGCTAGTAAAAGGCAGATTTGAACCCAGGTAGCCTAAGTTCATTGTCCAAATTTTAATCAAGAGAGAATTTATTGGGCCTCCCCGGTGGCGCAGCGGTTAAGCGCTGCGC
>PVIJ01004593.1:31565-115379 GCA_004024925.1 Scalopus aquaticus
GCGGCGACGCGAGTTCGACGCCCGGCCGGGGAGAATCCCACATGGCGCGGCAGACCTCTCCTGCCTCGCCCGCTGCTCCCCTCAGCAGTGTATTTCTGATCTGCCTGTTCTGCTCCCCGCTCTGTCTCTGGTGAACCCTCTCGCCGCCCCACGCCTCTGGCCTGTACCCCAACTTGTATGTATAAATAAAAAAAAAAAAGAGAGAGAATTTATTACTGTCAATCTCTCAAGACAATAATCTCAACAATGAAAAGAGATTTTTATAGTATTCGCCTACCCCTTCATAGAAACATGACTGGGAAGGAGGCTGCAAAGGATTTAAGTAAAAACACTGAACTTAATGATAAGCTAATGTCTCAGGCTCTGGATCCGGTCACTTACACTTGCAATCTCATTAAATTCTCACAATATTCACAAAAACAAAATTCTGTATAAGTGGTTAACAAACATTTGGGGAAATATTATATAGTGCACAAATCATAAAGTTAAAACTGCATGTCATTTTTCAGAAATAAGCAAAGATTAAAACAAATGTTGTAATGTTGCCAGTATTAGCAGAAAACAATACAAATTTTCCCAAAAGAAGTGGAATACGTACAAATTGTTCAATACACAAAAAGCCTTTGACCTGAGAGATCTATTTAGAACAAAACTTCCCTGGGTTTATCCAAATGATACATTCACAAGATCTTAACCAGTCCGTTGTATTTAACAGATAACAACTGGGAACAGACTAAATGTCCAATAATTTCAAACTATGAAATAAGATGATACTATCCAAACAACAGAAAACCATATAGCCATTTAAAATTATGGAATGTATATCTATGAAGATATTCTTGTGGAATATTTCATTTTTGAAAAGAACATATTATAGAACAGTATGAAGCTGGAGTAATAAAATGTTTTATACATACATGCAGATAATATTAGTATACATGTGTTTACATTTATGAAAAGATAAAATCCTGAAATATTAGCAGAACTCAACAAGGGGATTACAAGTAATTTTTATGTTTATCCTAGTTCTTCATGTGTTTTCTAAAACCTCTTCCATAAAAACCCATTGCTCTTGGCCCAATTTAAAAAAACACTGAAAATCCCCTCAGAGCAGCTCTATGGAGTAGTACATTATCTTCACTTTATAAATAAGAAATGGGCTAACTTGATGAAATAGACAAAACTGCACTATCTGTATCCAAAGCTTATACTTTCTTTTGCAACAAAAATGTTTATAAAATAAGGCTAGATCCATATTTAGTGCATAATCCCCTGTTTTCTATAACCTTAAAAGATTTTTCTCAAATTCTATGTCCACTGTACCCTTCACTGTTTGCCTTAAAAGTCATTCTGTATCTTTGCTCATCTTTATACCATCTACTTTGTTTAATACTAATAGTATCTTCCTAATTTTGTGGTATGATTAATAAGATTCAGATTAATTTGATTTAGAGTTGTAGAAAGTAAAACTGGAATAGAAATAACAGACATAGTTAAGTCAACAATGCATGAAGCTAAACAGAAATGATGAACTTTTCAGTAACTGATCCAGAATGGTCCACATTCTTCCATATTCCCTTTCTTCCTCACTTTCTCTGCATGAGTTTTAATTCTCATATCTTCAAACCAAAATTCCTCCAACACTCTTTTTCCTAACACAATGTCTTTATATCCCAAGTTCATATCTTTACCTGCTTTATAACCTGCAGTAGCTAGCTAAGAATTTTCTCCTCCTATCCAAAATGTACCTCTTCTACCAGTCATTATCACCTGTGATTTTGCTCATGACATTACCTACATAAAAAGCCTTCTCTTCCTAATTACATTTCAAATCCTTCATTGTATAAGAACCAAACTCCCACTACTCCTATGTTCATAATAACTTCCTGTATCTCTAAACTTAGTTACTCCTTGACATTCAGTGGATATGAACTAGAAATCAGCAGTGCTCTACAGTGTAAAGCAACAATGACGTAAAGTGGCTAGTAGATTATATTTAGCATGTATGACTAAAAATTTCCAACACTGCTATTATGACTGCAGACTCGTCATGATCACTGCTGAAGAAATAAGATGAGCGGAAGATAGCCCTTCTGAGATGCAACCAAGCAGTCAGCCAGCTGACCTTTCACTGGCAAGGAGACACAATTCCTGCATGGTACCCCACAGAACACAGTTTTAATATCACACTACAGGAAAATTACAAATTCTCATATGCAATGTGCCACACAGACCCCTTCTGAACAGAGAGAATATTAAATCTGTGGCTACCAAGGTCAACTGCATTGCCCTTAGAGAAAATTCTCCATAGTCTACCACTTAGTAGTCAGTAATTATGCTTCCATATATGTATCCATTCCCCAAGTAAATTATTTAAGTAAACCTTCCAATTGGTTTCTACATGAAGCGTTTTGATAGACATAGATCCCTGGTGTGCAATGTCAAACACACTTTAGCTTTCCCAAAACTATATGTTAAAGATAAAAGTCTTTAACCCTTGGGATATAGTTAATTAAAATAATTTTATTTACATATCACTACTATTAGCTAATATTCACCAAATTAGATTTGGAAGGTCTCATTAGGAAAAGCAGAGATGTAAACAGCACAACAAAACATTATAAATGTTATATTAGAATTCTAACTTTCTGAGGGTATAAGTGGGGAACTTTGAGGATAGAGAATTGGTGGAAATTGGTGAGCAGTGGAGTCCAGGAACTACTTCACAGAGGTGATACTTGAGTGTTCCTTAAACAAAGGCCATCCTACCACACTGATACTGGAATTCAGCTCCTCTGGCTTTTTCACTGACTTCACCCCTTCAAGTATCTGTGCTCTGTCCCCCACTCTGTACTGCTGCTGTCATGTAATCAGGTAGTCAATTAGGACAATGAGTCAAAAAATAAATAACAATAAAGCCTCTATTCATTTACTTGTAACATGCAACCAAGAGGCAAAAAGGAGTGAATGCTCCCAAATGCTTCAATTTTCTCTCAAAGAACAGCATGGGCCAAGTTCCAGTAGATGCAGTAAAGGGCAGTGGAGGAGGCCCAGAATGGAGAGGGGGGCATTCGTCTCACTGCTGAGGCTCCTGTCTCTTTATGGACTAGCTAACCTTGAGAAAGGTTGGGGAGGGGAAGAAACAAAAAAGTATTGAAAGTGCAGACACAGATCATATACTCCTTGACATGTCACAGAAATGTGTTAAGACACTTAAGTCCAACGGCATAGGACACAAAAGCAAAAATAAACAAATGGAATGACATCAAATTAAAGTAAAAGAAATCTGCATTGAAATGAAAAGACATCCTACTGAATGGGAGAAAGATGTTCATTCATATATTATATGTCTAAAAGGGGTTAATACCCAATATTATACAAAAACAATTCCTAAAACTCAACAATTTAAAAAAATTTTAAATGATCAAAAGATCTGAATAGACACTTCTCCAAAGACGACATAGGGTCAACAGAAACATGAAAAAATGTTCATTATATCTTAGTTCAGAAAAATGCAAATCAAAACAACAATATCACCTCATGCCTGTGAGAATGGCTATTATCCAAAAGAAAAGGAACAAGTGTTGGAGTGGATGGGGAGAGAAGGAAACCTTTCTACACTGCTGTAAACTGATGCAGCCAGCATGGAGGCAGCATGGAGATTGCTCAAAAAATTAAGAACAGAAATTCCATATGACCCATTTTTCCCACTTCTGGGGCATTTACCTCAAAAACACAAATATACCAGTTTGAAGAGATATATACACCTTCATGTTAACTGTAGCATTATTTACAATATCTAAGAGTTGGAAACAACTTAAATATCCATCAACTGATGAATGTATAAAGATATGGTATATATACATAATGGAATACTATTCGGGCATAAAAAAAGTAAGATGAAATCTTGCCATTTGCATCAACATGGATGGACCTAAAGCACACCATGCTTAGTGAAATAAGCCAGATGGAGAAAGACAAATACCACTTTATTTCGCTCATATGTGTATACAAAGAAAACAAACAAAAAGATGAACTAAATAAAACAAAAACACATCTTTAAACTATAGGACTAACTAGTGGTTATCAGAAGGGAAGGGGTGATGGGGTGGATAAATCAGGACAAAGGAGACAACTGTAATGGTTAAGTATAGGATTGGAATTTTAGCGGTGAACTTAGTGTTGTATAATCATATATTTTCAATGATACACACTTGAAACTTACATAATGTAATGTAATATTACTTCAATTAAGATTCATAGAAGTTGTTTCATTAATTAAAAAATAAATAAAAACACTGTGAAGAAATAATACAAAGGCCTATAAGACACAATAACAGAATACAAGATTTTAGTTTAGAAGGCCAGTGATGTTTTCACCTATTTCACTGTCATGCTCACTCACTGGTTCCTCCTCTTAACTATATTTTTCATAAGCTGCCCAGAATCTGAATACCATTCTAATAGTCCTACACTATCTATGTTTTTGTATTTACTCTCAGTCTTTTCTAATAGAATCTAAGCTCATTGAGCACTTTTTATATGTAGACAGAAGGGAATGGCATGTGCCAAGTGCTACAGACTTGAAATAACACTGCATGGAAGAGAGATTTTGCTTTTATTCATTCACAGAAAGCAAAAGGCCAAATGAAGATGCTTGCAGGAGTTAATTTCTTATCATAATTGTTCTGATATTTGACTGCATAAAATAAAAAATAACCAATATTCAATTTATAGACACTTCCTACCAAATACATATTAGCAGTATTTGAAGCTCAGGAGAGAAAAATAAAGTATTGCCAACTTACACTGTTGACTCAAAATCCAAATCAGAAGTCAGCAAATTATATCCCATAGGTCAAATCCAGTCTATTACACCTGTTTTTGTACAGCTGACATATTAGAATAGTATTGCATTTGAGTGACTAGAAAAGTAATTTATTCATAATATGTGAAACTGAAAAGTTCAAATTTTACTGTCAATTCATAAAGTTTAGTTTGGGACACAGCCACACCCATTCTTGGACATATTCCCATGCCTGTTTCAGTGTGGCTACAGCAACTAAGAGTCTGTGATAAAGACCATATGTGGTGCGCTCATGGGTCTGCACTGCTATTCTGAGTACAAGTCACAGCGACACAACACAACTCAACAGTTAGTCAAGGCCCTCATGAATTGTTGAAACATGACCTGTAGTTTTTAATACTCAAGAAAAGCAACCATGTCAAAACAAGAAAAAAAAAGGCAACTTCAAATGTCATGCTTTTTAAGGCAGATTATAGATTATTTTGTCAAATTGAATGGAAATGCATTCTTTTCTTTTTTTATTATACAATGACACTGTAACTGTGGTGAAATACCATATATGTCAACATTACCAAATTAAGCAGTCTTCATATTTCCAATTTACAAGAAAGCAAGAATTAGAAAACTTAATAGAATCTCTTCATAGAGATTTCTTTTCAAAAAGTTTGAAAAAAGTTTTCAAGTGATATATTTTTTAGACAATCAATGAAATCCATTTAACAGTGATTAGATAATTGTGTTTGACTGTATCAGCCAAAGGACTGTGTCCAGAGAAAATAACATGCTTAAAATTATTAGCCTTTCAGCAAGAATAGTTACTCAGAAAGTTGAAGACATAGGGAATATCAACAGTCAACTAAAAGAAAAAGATAAATAGTTCAGCGTGGTTTTTCTTTGCTCTTGATGAATCCACACATGTTGATTATTTATTTAAACAATCAACACTGAAAATGAAGTAACTAAAGAGTTAGCCTCTGTGAATACTATGTGTAGAACATGAGAACATTTTCAGGAGATTTGAGATAACATTAATTGAGTACAATCTGACGTGGAATCTGCTAAGGTATGCTACATATGAAGATGGTTAAAAACATATACTGAACAGAAAAAGGCTTAGCTGCACAAATTTACAAAGCTTGTGAAAAGGTAGGGTCTACGATTATTTGTTGAATTATTTATCAGCAAACTTGGTGAAAGTATTTAAAGCTGTCATGTGTTATGGAACCAGAAGTGTCAACAGTGGAATCTCATTTACTTTCCTGGACTTGTCCATTATGAGTTTTGTAAGCTTTTGGTGAAAATAAAAGGTGAATAACCTGATTGTCCTAATATACACAGCACTTTGATGACTCACCAGAAGTAAAGTTTTATTGTGATTTTTCCCATTGAGCCAGAACTGAACTTTTTCTCAATGGGAAGAACTGCCCTTAACCAATTTTAACTGTAGACCTAATAATGTTTCTTAATTATTTCAACCAAAAAATATAAGGTCAAAGAAACAGTATATACAGGCAAAACGTATACTGCACGACAGTCATTTCAGTAACAACTGACAAAACAAGAAGCAAGATCTTTCCTACACACCTTTTAAGGAGTATATGTAATCTTTAAGCTAAAGACCAGTTGCATTTTTCCAACCTTGAAGCAAGTGTTAAGAAAATTGTTTTTCATAAATCCATTTAACTGTGCAACTGAGGTGCTTCCACTTGCAACTAATCAGCAGTATAATAACTAAAAGAAAACTGTCAAGAATCTAGCAGAACTTTATAAATACTTAAGAGTCACATAAATGCCTTCTAAAAGCAATGGCTATGTTCATTGAAAAGCATATGCTCATAGATTGTGATCAATATTTGACAGTACTTTACTTGTGTGAAAACATTTTCGAAAGCTATCTATTTTAAATCTCATTACAAATCAGTATGAATAGATGGATTCCTAAAATCAGAGTCAGAGACAGAGACTACCTTGAACTCGAGATAAGTGAAATTTTATCCACCCCAAAAAATTCCATTCTCTCACTCATATGCTTGTATTACAAAAATCTGTGCTAAATAATTGCATTTATGATGGCTCCCCAATTCATGTACCTGACTTATGACAGTTCAACTTATGATTTTTCGATTTTACAATGGTGTAAAATGACACACATTCAGCAGAAACCCTATTCTGAATTTTTATCTTTTCCAGAGCCCGATCCCTATGACACTCATGATAGTAGGCAAGGACCGTGAACTACTGCTCCTAATCAACTCTCAATCACCAAGGGAAACAAGTGACACTCTGCAGTATACTGAGTTGCCAGCACATTTGACTTACGATATTTTCAACTTACAATGGGCTTATCAAGACATAACCCCACAGTAAATCAAGGAAGATCTGTATTATATTTTGAATTTTGACAATAAAAAAAACTGTAGAGATTTTTTTCTTTCTTGTTAGATAAATATTTACTAATACCCTCTTACCCCATAAAGTCTAAAATTTTCACTATCTGACTTTCCTGAGAATTTACTGACTTTAGTTCTATTTAAGTAATTTAAATTCCACTTGTATTCAAGCTGTCAGTCAAAATGACTGACTTTGGGAAATATAGGGGTAGATGACCAGAGGTAAGCAGAGACTGTTGGTTTCCTATCACTTTGATAATTTCAGGACAAACATTGACAGCATCATTGAAATTACTGAGAGTCTCAGAACCTTAGCTGCAAAGTCAGATAGGTAAAATTAAGGCAAGAAATTCAATCAAATGAAAAGGAGAACTAAATTTAAAAGTAGAGAACTTATGTCAACTTCTCCCATCTGTGTCTTTACATATTTAAACAAAATAAGAATTTTCTTACTTATAGTAAAAATATTGGTAGAAATGCTAAAAAATTATTACCAAAAAAAGATAAGCAAAAAGCCCTGCAAAATACCAAAAAAAAAAAAAAAAAATCGACTTCCATGACATTAATTCAACTCTTTCTAAAATGAGATTGAAAAGGAATTAACGTGAAAAAAGAAAAATGTTAACCCATCTAAAGACTAACCTTGGTATAATCAGAAAGAAACATTCTTGTACACTGGAGAAAAATGGTCTTTTCTTCATTAATTAAAGATAATTTAGCATAACACTGAATAATCAGTTTTACAGGCACTGAATTTTTATAAAGCTGAACTATATGAAATCATAAACATATTCTCAGTACTTCAGCCTATACCCCAAATGCATTATTCTAAACATTTTAATGTGTTTAAATCTCATGCTTTATAGGTAGAAAATGTATAGCCCTACATAATAGGCCAAGTAAAGAGAATTCTTTAAAAATATAAGCAATCTAAAATAGTTTCAAGTTTTAAATTGGACAGTACCAAAGAAGCATTCTTCATGTTTATAACTTGAAGTTCTTTTAATAGGGGCAAAACTATGTTTATCTTAGGATTGTTAATATTTACTACCATAAAAACAGCAACACGGGCCTCCCCGGTGGTGCAGCAGTTAAGCGCTGTGCTGTGGAGCTGTCGGCAGCGGCGATGTGAGTTCGACGACGCCCGGCCGGGGAGAACCCCACATGGCACAGCAGACCTCTCCTGCCTCGCCCGCTGCTCCCCACAGCAGTGTATTTCTGATCTGCCTGTTCTGCTCCCCGCTCTGTCTCTGGTGAACCCTCTTGGCCGCCCCACGCCTCTGGCCTGTACCCCAGCTTGTATGTATAAATAAAAAATTTTAAAAATCTTTAAAAAAAAAACAGGAACAGTACAATTTTCATAAAGTGTCATGGAAACAAGGTGAACAACCAAATATCCTTTTTGCCTGTGCTAGCTCTTGTTTACTTCAGATATACTGGGGCAATTATTAACCGTACCTGCTTTTATTTTTAAAGTGTCAAATTCAGGATGATATATTAAATCATCACCCTTTATATAAAGGAATGCCAAACTTAAAGATATCATAGAAGCATAACATACTAAGCAAACATGAGTCAAACCAACCATTATGTAAAAGATAGAAAATGAGAAGCTAGGGTTAAAGGGAGTATGGAATCTGGGATAAGACAGAGCAAAAAGATGGAATATTAAGAAATGTCCTGCTTTCTTCCCAACTGATTGCAGTTTCCCTCCAAGACTATAATCTTTTAATTCAATACAACAAGACTTTGGGAAACATTTGTTTAGTCTCATGGTGCTTACAATACAGTAAGTCATACCTTTACATGTTAGGAATGCCTAGAGTTCTTACTATATGAAATAGGCCTCGGTGATAACACTCAGGTTGGAAAGCCATGGTGGTAAAATGGGGATTTACTTATTTTTAAATTCTGTATTTTTTTGAAAAGATTTATTTATTTATGCATACAAGAACTGGGGTGTAGCCCAGACGTGTGGGGTGGTGAGAGGACTTACCATAGACAGAGCGGGGAGCAGAACTGGCAAATCTACTGAAGTAGACTGCTGACAGGAGCAGCAGGTGAGGCAGGAGAGGTCTGCTGCTCCATGTGGGAAGCTCCCTGGCCAGGGATCGCACTCGTGCTACAGTGGCTGCCTATAGCTTCATAGGCTGAGATTAACCGATTGAGTTGAGCCACCAGGGAAGCCCAATTCTATATTTTATTGAGATGTTCACAGTAGAACAAAATACAACTTTTACAAAGAAAAATAAAGACAAACTTAAGAGAATCTGAATTTTAATCTTAAATAGTAATTAATGATGTTTAAATTAAGGCTCCACAAGAATATGAGTATGTGTGTGTGTGAGTACTTAAAGACCTTCCTAGAAGGAAAATGCACATTATTTAGATGGGGGTAAATATGTTATCTACTACTTTGGACATTTAACATTAAATGGAACATACAAATTTTAATTCAGTCTTCCAATAATGAAAATTATCTAGACGAGTAAAGCAAAGTTCCAGGCCAAAAAGTTGCATGTAAACAATACAATAAAATTGCCATATGCAATTTAGATGATAACAGAATAAAAAAAGATGCATTAGAGCATTGTAGATAAGAAAACCTGTACAAGGATTTCTTACTAATACAAATGTATAATAAAACACATAAAAAAGGTTTTTTTTTCCCTCTGAGTCCTCAAAAGCTACTTACTAGTACCTGAGTCCTCAAAAGCTATTACTAGTACTCCTTGTAATGTAAGAGAATGTCTTTGATCATATAATATGGGCACTAAAGTAGTTAGTGGCAATGAAGAACAATGTTTCTAACATAGAGTGAAGGGAAGGAAAAGACAGCAGGAGGGAAACAGAGATTATAAATAAGAGCAAATTGTGAACAACTGGGAACTTGGGTAAATGGTGTGTGGGAGTTCCATGTACTACTCTTGAAACTTCTCTACAAGTTTGAAATTATATCAACATAGCTACCAAGGATGAACCTAATTTTATTAAACTTAGCCAAAAGTTCTAGGTTTTTCTGTTTGTCAGTAAATTTTCCACTTCCTTAAGAAGCCAATAAAGTTTTCTCTTTCATCCAATTACTACTATGCTTTATCAAATTTAATTCTAACAAAAACAACCATAGTCTTAAATTTTTGAAAAATACAAGATTAAAAACTTCTACATTTAAAAACTTCTATACAAAGAATAAACTCCAAGAGAAAAGATGCAAATAAAATGACTATCATAATCTTTTGTTCTTTATTTGCAAGTATAAAACTGAAGAAAAACAAAAGCTGGGAACATAGCATCTGTCATATCAGAATATAAAAAGATGATCCTGGCACAAAATGAAAAAGCTCTAATTCATTTGCAAATCAAGCCTGCCGGTTCCATTTCAAGCTGGCGGTAACTGTCAAGAGTTAACAAGATAATCACTTTCAATCCTGCCTTCAATGGTACATTACACTGTTATTCCATTCAATAAGGCCGTTCTTTGGGGCACTAGATGAATGGTTTTCATTTCTAACTCACACAAAAAGTTGTGCGGGGAAAAATCCACGGGGCTTAAGGAAGAAATCCCTTTATGGGCATTTATCTGCCGGTACTTGCTTTTAGGCAAAATGAGATATTTTGAAACATCAGTGTCCATTCACTTCCTCTATTCCTTTAGGCCCTTAATCCATTAAAAAAAAAAAAAATTGGAATATGAGAAAAGTGCAAAATCAGTTTCATTTTCTAAATTACCAATGCACACTAAACAAAAATTCTCTATTAAAATTATTTCATACAAATATAATGCTATTTATACAAAAGACTAATATATTAACCTATCTTCTACTTCCCCTAATCTCATGGTAGCTTGTGTATCTTTCTTAGATTATCACCTATATTTTGAATGCAATACAGATACTTAAAATTTCATATTTTTCTCTTGTTTAACTTATAAAGGATATAAACTTACAAAGGATAATTTTTTTTAAATCTTTCCAGTACAATGAGTCATTCCTAGTACAATGAAAATAAGTTTGAGACAGCTGCATCCTTACAGTATATTTACCAAAAAGAATTATAAAGGTTTTTGCTATTTCATGATTTAACTTAATTTTATAAGTCAATGTAGCAAAGGTATCTATATGATTTTTGCAAAAATACTGAAACTATAAAAAGAAACAAATATAGTTTGCCATTAAGCAAAAATCAACAAAGGACAAGGCTGTAAATGTATTATTACTAATAGACAATTGAGTTGTCTTCAAACTGCAGATGAGAGCAAAAGAACATTAAAACCTCTGTACTGTTTATGCTAGCCAGTATCCATTAATATCATCCAAAGTCAGAGTATAAATTTATAATAACCATCTGTGTATGAATTAAAACTTATTATTCAGGTCTGTTTAGCAACAGTAACAATTAATCTTTCCCCACCAATCTCCTTAATTCAGGAAATAATATTGCTGTATATTTTCTATGTAAATCACAATCTCCAGCCAAGACTTTAAATCCTTTTATAATCTCTTAACTATCAGGGATAAACTTGGATTTTTAAGACTTCTATGTTTACAAATGTTTAAAGTCAGCCTAAAATAATTACCTAAAAAATTCATTTCTATAGTATCTAAAAGCCTTAAGAAATTAGCACATTTATGTTTATGACTGCAAATACTACACACTTTAATTTTAAAATTCATATGACTGCATGAATTCATACAACATATGAGGATAATCCTTTTATACCAAGGAAGAGGTTTGTTAATAAGACACCTTTCTGCAACGGAACAAGTTCATACAATTCTTCCAAGTTCTGGCATGACTTAGTCATTTAATCTCAAAAAAGAAGAAACCTAACACTAGCCTTAAAATAAATTAGAAAAGGAGAGTCAAAAATTTATTAAGAAAGTTTTACTTTATCAGCAAACTTGGTCATTAGTATTTAGTTTTTAAAATAGCATTTAAACTAAAATTTGTCATTATGAAGAAACTATAATGAATCTGTTTTAAAAAAACAACAAAATTTAAGCTAGATCATAAAAATAGGAAAGTAAACTAGGAAAGTTAAACCATGAATGACTTGTGTTGAATCAAATATTTAAAAAAAAAAAAAGCTTACATGGCATTGCAAAATTATAATAAACAAATTTCAAATTTTAAGCTTGGTACAGATGTGTTAAGTATACCACGTCAATAATGAGTATTACGGAATGCTCAATAATTTATGACTGAAATGCATGGTTACAATGTGTAATTTAAAACCAACTGGTGACAATTCTAGGAATTCCTAGAGAACTCTGCAAACACATGGCTATCTTCAGAGCACAATTCTTAGAGCACACCATGATGATTCAGTCCTATAGAGAGTGAAGACACTAGGAACACCCTGACATTGGGGTACCCTATCATTTTGTTGGGTTCCAGGATCACAGTTAATGCAGGAGATAGAATCTTTAATCTTTCAGCTTCAAGCTGCCCTGCCACAGCTCTTTCCCTCATTAGATCCCTGGGGTTAGTTCTAAGTCACACACTAGCCAAGACAGCAGGGTTTAAGAGGCATCTCCTACACATCAATGGCAGGAGCACTGATAAAGGGTTTTTGAGCAACAGCACAAGCCTATCACAAAGGTTTATGGAGAGTCACACAAGGTTCCAACAAGCAACCTGGTGTCCTGAATTACGTATGCAGTGACCCCTAACTGGTTACTTACAGTGAGACCTGAAAATAAAGTCCTTTGTTTACACAAATTCAATTTTTAAATTACAGGACTATCTATTTGCAAGAGAACCTTTGCATTTGAAATATGATGGCTACAGTCCTCTATAATCTTTAAACATGTGAACATCTATTCCAGAAAAAGTGTTTCAAATAATGTAAACTTTAACATATCTCAAAGGAATAAAAATGTAATAAAACATTAAGATTATTGTTAGCATGCAACATAAATACTTTTTTCCACACTGGCAAAAGTATCTCTTTGAATTTCTGCATGCTTGGCAATGAAATGACATTCCAAAATAATGAATAATTATTCCAAAATTTCTTCAAATAAAAATTCTTCATAAATTACATTAAGGCAAGAAGTGTGTTCTTACGTAGTTCTGAAATCATCTAAGTGTCAACAGTGCTAAGGTATGTCATGAAGGTAAAGCCTTAAAAATAGTAAAACAAGGAATCTCTTTACTGAAAATACTAGAAAGTAAGCAAGTTGGAGAAAATAACTTTCATTGTCAAATGAGTAAGACAAAAAAGGAAAAAATGTAAATAGCATGCAGAATTGAAATATCTGAAATGCCTCAAATTTTGTGAAAATAAAAAAACACTCAAGATGATTCTTAGTTTTAATGCATCATAAACTTATCACAATTACAATTAGGTAAACTGATGAAATAACATTCTAAATATAATTTGAGAACATATTTGAAACAAATACCCATAATTCACAAAGAGCTCTTAAAAGTCAGATAAAGATGAACAGCAATACAAAATAATAAGTAATGGAAATTAAATAGAAGATCATTGACAAAAAAGAAGTGATCAAATACCCTATAAAAACTGTTCAACCCTAGTACTACTTAAAATATAAAAACACAACAAAAACTCTATTTTTTTTTTTTTTACTGAAGTTGCAAATATTTAAAAAGATACCTTATTTAACTTTGGTTGTGGGGAAAATAATGGTCATCTATAGAGTTGTTGAGGGTATAAATTACAGGATTTAGGTTTAACAGAATTCAATGAAGGTAAATTTACTCTTAGTCAACTAATCAAGTTCTAGAACTATGGAAATAACCAGAAATAAAAGATAATTTTGCATAATTTTATAATGATGTTACTGATATAATGGAATTCTGGTCAGGTCATGATAAGGATTCAATATGCTAAAGTTGAAACACTGAGGACTAGGAAAAAAAACAATATATTCATATGAAGTAGTAAAATATTTTATGGTTGCTAAAAGTATTATTTTAGTAAAATGAACAATGATATAGGAAATTGTGCATAACATTTTCAGAAAGGCTACACTAAGTGTATACATTATATAATTAATTTTATAAAAACACAAACACAGAGAAAAACACCACAGTATTATTAAAAGGTCAGCAAGTAGTTTTTGTGTGAGGTGGGACTATGAGTAGCTTTCATTACCAGTTTTTTAACTCTTCTAAAATTCTCAATTCTTTTTAATATGAACATATGTCATTTGCCTATCAGGAAAAATATTTAAAGTAAAAAGTTCCTTCTTCTAAAAGTCGCTGAAATTAAGAAAATTTAACCAGGCAAATTAAGTTTTCGGTACTCAAATGGCAAAAGTTTTACTGCAATCCTCTTAAATTTATACATACCCACATCACAAAAACTTACAGATAAAAATTACTAAAACATTTGACAAATGAAAGTCTCTTAGGAATGGAGAAGTAAAATAACCTTCAGCCAAAATTTTGGTCCCATCATTTCCAAAGCTATGAGCTCATTACTTTAAATCAAAGGTAAGCACCTCAGAGATTACACTGTCAATTTTTAAAACAAAAGTGAAAATCTACTATGATTTATAAAATAATTTCACGCATTATAAGCTTATCAGCAATAGACACAGTAATTAATATTTTGGTATTAAAAATTCTCATTACTGTATCTTTATTTAAAAGATTTTGTTTTAATCCACCTTTAAAATTAAGAATACTTCTACTAGTAAAAGACTAAATGGTAGAGAAAAACTTCCAATATATAAAAATTACAAAAATGAACAACACTATAAAAAAAAAACTATTTGAAGACATTGGACAACATCTAAAAAGCCACTAAGGATAGTCTGATCCCCAAATTTTCATGTGGAATTGAAAAAAAAACTGATTTGTAGCATTGTGGTATTAGGGCATTCCTAAGCTTCAGAAGTCCAGTTGTAGAAACACATGGCAGAAAACTCAACAAAAACTTGTCAGTTCAACAAATAAATGAGAGACACTCAGAGACAGACGGGGAGAATAGGGGCTCAGAATGGGGGAGAGGGGAGCATGGGGGACTATGGTTATGTTTCATGGGTGAACTGGTGGTGGGAAACCTATGGGCAATTCACAATAATGTAAAAGATATAAGTAATAATAACAATAAAATTAAAAAAAAAAACAAAAAACTTGTCAGTTCAAGACACCAGAGTTAGAATTCTGAGCTTAAACAGTATCAGAAATTTAAAGGAGGAAATATTGAAGCCATGTGCTATGGATTTGTGTGCCCCCAAATCCATATGGTGAAGCCCTAATAACCTCCAGTGTGATTATATTTGGAGGTAGGGAATTTGTAGTAATTAGGTTCAGATGACATCATGAGGGCAGAGCACTATTAATTAATGCCTTGAGATGATGAGGAAGACTCAGAGTCCTCCCTGCCTTCACCTCATGAGGATATAGGAAGCAGGCAGTTTCTGCAAACCAGGAAAAGGGTTCTCACCATATACTGGCCATGCTGGCACCTTGATCTTGAACTTTCCAGCCTCCTGAGCTTTGCAGAACTCCAAAATAATAACCCATAAAAAGAACATAATTGAATCCAGAGTACCTAAAACACAGTTTTTTAAGTAAACAAACACTAGTCATGCACTAAAAATGAAGTATAATAAATATAAGAAAAAAAGTGAACAGAAACTATGAATAAACCAGATACTCATTTTAGCAGATATAGGTAATTACAAATTTTTCAGGTACTGAAGGAAAAAAAATAGTGTTTCAATAAGTGAATAGTCTCATCAGAGATATGAAATCTGTATTTTTCTAAAAGAGAAATTCTAAAGCCAAAAGTAAAATACTAATTAGCAAATTCACGTAATTGGCTCAGGATAAGATAAAAAAAAAATAAGTGAACTTAAAAATAGATCAATACAGAATACCCAACCTGATGCACGAAAAAAAAAAACCAAAAAACCCAAAAAGGATAATAGACAGGACCTCAAGAGATTCATGGGACAACAGCCAGTGGTCCAACATAAATTTAAGTGGAATACCAAGAGGAAAGGACGAAATGGACAGAATACTTGAGAAATAACATAAAAAAAAAAAAAAAAAACCCACATTGAAAACACTGATTTACATGGGCAAAAGCTCACTGAGTAGATGGGGTAAAGACAAAGAAAACTACTTCCACATACATGATAGTAAAACTGCTAAGAGCCAAAGACAGAGAGAGGGGGGGGAAAAAAAAAGTCACAGAACAAAAGCATATTGTATAAAGAAAAAATTATAAAATTAAAACTAACTTTTCATTGAAACAAGAATGTTTCTCTCTTATGATTAGAGACTGGGAAAACATTTAAAGTAATGCAAGAAAAAACTAAGCTAAGAATTATATTCAAAGAAAATTATCATTCAAAACTGAGTGAATTTATTATAAAATATAATATTCCTTGTATAAGGTAAAGTGGGATAAGCTAAAGATATAATCTCTAAAGCAACAATTAAAACTAATAAGATACAGTGTTTGAACCATTAATGATATTAAAATGAAATAATATGGGCCTCTCTGGTGGCACAGGGGTTAACGCCTCACAGCTATCAAGCTATTGCCACCTATGCGGCATACGTTCGATCCCCAGCTGGGGCGCTAACCCACATGGCTCAGCAGACCTCTCCTGTCTCACCCACTGTTCCCCTCAGCAGTGTATTTCAGTAGATCTGCCTGTCCTGCTCACCACAATCTGGTGATTCCTCTCACCCCCACCCTCCGTACCTTTGGCCTGAACACCAGTTCTTCTATGCATAAATAAATAAAATAAATCTTTAAAAAAGAAAATAAAAATAATAAAAAATATTTAAGTAACAAGAATGGAGTAAAAGAAAAAATGTATGACATTAAAACAAACCTCAGCAACATGACAAACATACATACATGCAAGCAATTGCATCAGAAAAAAAATTTACTAAATAGTCCAGTTAAAAGGCAAAGTTAAAATAGATTTTTTAAAAAGACCCAAACAGGGGTCTCCCTGGTGGCGCAATGGGATAAGTCACAGCACTATGAAGCTATCCAGAGCCACTGCAGCGTGAGTTTGATACCTGGCCAGGGAGCTTCCCACATGGTGCAGCAGACCTCTCCTGACTCGCCCTTACTATACATTCTGTAAGATTAAATATTCCAGAATAGATACAGAGAGATTTCATTTTAAAAAAAGGATTATTAAAGATGAAGAATGTATAATTCCTAAGAAGAAAAGGGTTAGCAGAGAAAATGACAGAACGGAATATGCAAATATAACTCAAAACAGAATCTAGAAATTATAAAACAAAGGTAGGCAAAGTTAAAGGGGAAAACAAAAACTCACAATCATGAGTAGAGAAATTGACATGTGTCAATTTAATAAAACAAAAATTGCTAATTATATAGAAGGGCTGAACAGCACTACCACCATTTAACCAAACTGACACTTCTAAAACAGTACATCCAATGACTACAAAATATTCATTCTTTTCAGATCAAATGAAGAACAAAAGAAATGTTTTCAACAGATTTCAAAAGAATAATGCTTACAAAGTGTCTTTTCCATAGAATTAAATTGAAAAACATCAACAAAATATCTAGAAAATCCCCAAATACCTAACATAAAAAAAGTATTGCTAAAAGAATATTTATAGCCTGAAGTGCTATTATTAGGGAAAAAAGAGAGATTCTAGGTTTAATGCTCAGAGCTTCTACCATAAGCTAGAAAAAAAAGATCTAAATAAACTTTAAGCGAATAGAAGGTAAGAAAAATTAGAAAACAAAATGAAATAGAAAATGCACTGACCAGAGAAAAATGAGCATCTGTTTTTCAAAGAAGAAAAACCACTAATTTGATAAATCACCTAATAGCACAGCAGTCATATTGTAATTACTAGATCTTATATGGGTAATACACACCAAATAGTAAAACAGAATGCAAAGATTCAAAATAGCACACACACACATGCACGCACAATGTACACACACACAACAAATTTTCACTAAGACATCAAGGGGTCAATGGAATGCCACCAAAAAAGAAGAATCCTTTAAAACATGGTGATGGAATACTTGGCTCTCTGCATGGGAAAACAACAAAAAAACATGAAGCCTACCTTACTTCGTAAGTCAAAATGTATCACAGGCATAAATGTGAAAACTAAGCCAATAAGACTTAAAACTAACTGACTTACTAAAAGAATATCTGTGACCCTGAGGTAGACGGGTATATAATGAACATTAATAATGAAAAATTAATAAGTTGGACTTTATCAAAACCAACAGCTTTACTTAACAAAAAACACATTTATGATTGGAGTAAAATTTTAAATGGGCAAAGAATCTGCCCAAGATAAGAGTAAAAGGAAACATTTATGAATCTGTATGACAGTCACAAAACAAAATGCCCCCCTCCAAAATCCCTCAAAATATCTTTTTTAAAATACTTTGCAAGCCACTGGACATAAAACAAAAAAGAACAGTACCTACTGAAAGACAAAAATCCAAATGAATAGAAGACTCTGGTTGCAGGTCACAAGAGCACAAGGAGGGAGAACCCAGATGGAACCTGGTGAACACTCTGATCTAAGGAGTCGGAATTAAATTCAGTGGAGACCAAGGCAACTAGAGTTCACAAGATGAGTACAAAAGAGAAGGATGTAGCACAGGAAAGAAAAGCAAGTCTGTAAGAACTCCTTCTGCAAAGTACTAATTAGTACATCCCTATAAAGAAAGTACAAAGAAGAAAACACCCTCCCAAAGAATTGGAGATCAGAGCTTGGTGCTGACATAAAGTGGGAAAGAGTGCTTTTTCAAGAAACTAGACAGGAAAAACTCTTAATTCATAAGCCAATGGTTAGAATACTCAGCAAGTTCACACTTCAATGTGGGGAATACTTAGCATGAGACTAAGCACTCTTCCAAACCCACACAATACACAACTAGCAGTGAAAGAACCAAATTGCCTCTATGGAACATGCATCACAGAACACACACTCCACATTCCAGAAGAAAGCTTAAGAATATTTATAGAATTGCAAAAATACTCAGGCAAATCTCAAATTATGGTTGGAGATTTGAATTCCTTTCTCTCAATACAGGATAGTACAGGCAAAAGAAAAAACATCAGAAAGGACATAATAGACATGACTACACTAATAATTTGACCCAAATGACATTTATAGAACACTCTGTCTAAAACAAGCAGAACACAGAATGTTTTCAGAACATTCATTGAAAGAGCATATTGTGATTAATAAAATGTTTCCAAAATTTTTAGAGAATTCAAATCATACAAAGGATTCTCCTTGGTATGATGAAAGTAAATTAGAAATGGGGTACCAAAAGTATTTTAAAATCCCCAAGTTATTAAAAATTAAATATCACACTTTTATATAACTTATGGTGAAATAATTAAAATGATATTAGAAATTATTTGAACTGAATGACAATGAAAACACAACCTATCAGAACCTGTGGTCCTGCTTCAAAAGATACACATCATTAAGTATGTACAAGAGAAAAGATGACTGATATTTATACTATAAGAAACAAACAAAAAAGAAGCAAATTAAGACCAACACCCAACGTAAATAGTAATATAATTATGTGCAATAAATGCAATTCAATGTAAAATGCAGTGAACTAGAAGGTAGAAAATGCAATGAATGCAATGAAAGGAAATAGAATGGACTGCAATGAAATAGAAAACAAAAACTATAGAGAAAATCAATTAAAATAAATGCTGGCTCACTGAGAAAAATCAATAAAATTGACATATCTATGGCCAGATTGATAAGAAAAAGGAGAGTAGACACAAATTATCAATGAAAGAAGTGACACTGGTATAGGTTCTACAGCAATTAAAAGAGACTATTATGAACAGCTTTATAGCACTATATTCAACACCTTAAGAACCAGTTTGTTGAAAGACACAAATTACCAAAGTTCATTCAAGAAGAAAAATATAACCTGAGTCAAGTTGTTGCTCTAATTTGTTCACATCTCTACAAAAATAAAAAAAAAAGCCCATACAAAACCTTGTGCACAAATTTTCATAGAAACTTATTTTATAATAGCCCGAAACTGGAAACAACCTGAAGAGAAATGGACAATCACTAACATAGATGAATCTGAGATTATACTGTGTGAATAGAGTTAGACCAATTACCCTAACGAATATACATGCAAAAATCCTCAACAAAATCTTAACAAAACTGAAACCAACAATGCATTAAAAGGTTTATACATGCTATGTCCAAGTGGAATTTATACCAGGGAAACAATGATGGTTCGACATCTAAAAATCAATGTTATTCACCACTCAACAAAAGGAAAGATAAAAAATCTTATGATCCTATCAACAGATCTTGAGAAAGCAATTGATAAAAAAAACTGGGGACTGATGGGACACACCGCAACCTATTAAAGCCCACATATGACAAACCCAGAGCCAACATCATTCTCAAAAGTAAAAACTGAACGTTTTTCCACAAAGATATGGTACATGACAAGCAAGTTCACTTTCACCACTACTAGTCAACACAGTATTGGAAGTCCAAGCAAGAATAACACTGGTCAACAGTGAGACTGTTACTGACTTATAAAGGCCCTAATCTGTAGTACCTTGGTGTGCTGAATATGAATATAACCCTGAAACAAATTTTTTAAATATATTTTATTTATTTTTGTTATTCATATCTTTTACATTATTGTGTGTTCCCCATAGGTTACCCACCACCTGTTCACACGTGGAGCCATCACCATAGTCTTCTATGCTCCCATTTTTCCCACTCTTGAGCCCTTACCCTCGCCTCCTTCCCTGCTGAATGTCTCTTTCTTATTTGGTTCCCCGATTTTCCTGTTATAAGTGAAACCATTGGATATTTTTCTCTTTCTTTCTGGCTTATTTCACTGATCACTATCCCTTCTAGATCCATCCATGTTGCTGTGAATTGCATGTGTTTGTCTTTTTTGAATGCTGAATAGTATTCCATTGTGTATACGTACCACATCTTCTTGAGCCAGTCATCTATTTTTGGGCATCTGGGTTGTTTCCATACCTTAGCTATTGTGAACAGTGCTGCAATAAACATGCGGGTGCATGTATCCTTTTGGATTAGTGTTTTTGTGTCCTTTGGGTAGATTCCCAGAAGTGGTATTGCTGGGTCATATGGAAGCTCCATTTCTAGGAGTTTGAGGAAATGCCATAGAGGATGGATCAATTTGCATTCCCACCAGCAGTATAGGAGAGTTCCTTTTTCTCCACATTCTTGCCAACATTTGTTGTTACTTGTTTTTTTGATGTGCGCCATTCTCACTGGCGTGAGGTGGTATCTCATTGTGGTTTCATTTGCATTTCCCTGATTATAAGTGATGTTGAACATTTTTCACATACCTGTTGGCCATTTGCTTTTCTTCTTTGGAGAAGTGTCTTTTTAGCTATTCTGTCCATTTTTTGACTGGGTTGTTGACTTTGTTTTTGTTGAGTTGTGTGAGCTCTTTGTAGATTTTTGTTATCAGTCCTTTATCGGTTTTATTGTGTGCAAAGATCTTCTCCCAATTAGTAGGGTGTCTGTTTGTTTTGATTATTGTCTCTTTTGCTGTACAGAAGCTTTTTAGTTTGATGTAGTCCCAGCTGTTTATCTTTTCTTTTATTTCCTTCACCATGAGGGAAGTGCTTTTAAAGATTTTGCTGAGATGTATGTCATGTAGAGATTTGCCTATATTTTCTTCTATAAACTTTATGGTTTGAGGTCTTATCTCCAGGTCTTTTATCCATTTTGAGTTGGTTTTTGTGCATGGTGTGAGGTAGTAGTCTAGCATCATTTTTTTGCATGTAGCAGTCCAGTTCTCCCAACACCATTTATTGAACAAGCTAATCTTGTTCCATTGCATATTCTTTGCTCCTTTGTCGAAGATTAGTTGTCCATAAATATGTGGATTTATTTCTGTAATGCTGAAAATTTTTTATTAGCTCTCGTTTTGAAGCTATTTCATAGAATTCATTTTATGTTTCACCGTGTAAATCTATCCAGTAGGACTGCAACAACACCCTAAATCAGCCTAGAATGATGTAATTTTGCATCACATTGCATAATGCCATCATGTACACATCATCCAGAGTTGACTGCATCATTGTCTGACGTAATGCAATACTACTGCCAGGCAGCTGCTGCAGTAAGCTTATGTCAGCAATGCACTAGATAAAGCCCTGTTGGAAAGGTTGGAGCATTGAAAATATTTCAGACTTTGTGTGAGACAGTTGAAGCTACTGTTCCATAGAACTGTTATTATTTTATCCATTTAGGCATAATACAGAATAGTAATGCCTCGAAAGTGCGTTAACAGCATGGACAATTTCTGCTCTATTTGTGGGGAAGTGACATTTGCCAACAAGAAGAAAAATATCACTTCTCAAGTGAAGAAGGCTTATCATCTTTACTTCGGATGCAAGGTTGGTGACCAAGACAAGCCTTGGGCCCTGCATATATGCTGTGCTACATGTACAACACAGCTTTCACAGTGGTTCAATGGCAAAAGACCATCCATGGTGTGGAGAGAGCCAAGCAACGACAGAAAAGACTGTTACTTCTGCTGGGTTCCTCCTCTTTCCAGCAGAATAACGAAGCAAAAGAAGTTGAGAATAGTATACCCACACATTCCGTCTGCATTGAGACCAGTTCCACATGGTGAGGGACTTTCTATTCCAGAACTTCCAGCAGAATATTCTCTTGATTTGTCTGATGAGGACAAGGTTAAGCTGACCTGTTCTTCTCCTGTTCTATCAGCATGCAGTGATCCAGATTTTCACTGTGGTGTATCATCAACCCCACACAGACTAACACAGGAAGAACTAAATGACCTGGTTTGTGATTTGGACTTATCCAAGAACAAGGCAGAATTGCTAGATCAAGACTCCAACAATGGAATCTTCTAGAAGAAGATGTCACAATTACTTTCTATCAAGAGTGCCACCAGCAGTTGGAGCCTTTCTTCAGAAAGGAAAGTGCCCTGGTATTCTGTTCTGATATTGAAGGCCTCGTGAATGCCTTAGAAATCACTCATGACCCACAAGAATGGAGACTATTTCTAGACTCTTTGAAACTGAGTCTGAAGGCTGTGCTTTTGCACAGTGGAAACCGTCTTCCATCCATTCTATTCCTGAACAGGTGTATGAGATACAAGCAAAGAAATTAAGAAGTCTATGACTTGATTTTTTACAGGTATTAACCATAGGCCTATTGCTATTGGCATGTATATCATGATGTAAACATCAGTTTAATGCATATTACAAAAAACTAGAGCCAAAATTAGAATTTGACTGTCATATTCATGTTGAGCACATACAAACTGATAGGAAATGACTAATTTTATTTCAGTAACACGACTTTGGTAAAAATTTGTTGACCACTGTAATTAGGCAAGAGAATGAGTTAAAAGGAATCCAAACTGGGAAAGAAGAAGTAAAGCGACCATTATCTGCAGATAACATGTTAATATACAGAAAGAACCCTAAAAACTCCATTGCAAAACTAACAAACAACAAATCAGCTCAGCAAAGTAGCAGGTTACAAAATCAGTAACAAAAATCAGTTGCCTTCCTATATGCAAACAATGAGACAAAGAGAAAGAAATTAAGAAAAACATCTCATTTACAATTATACCAAGAAAAGTTCAATATCTAATAGTAAATTTAACAAAGATGAAGGACCTATACAAAGAAAACTGGAAGATAGTGTTGAAAGAAATAGAAGACACAGAAAAATGGAAAGAATACTCTTTGCTCATGGATTAGAATAATTAACATTGTCAAAAGGGCCATCCTACTCAAAGCAATATACAAATTCAATAAATTCCCTATCTAAGTTTCAATGGCATTCTTTGAAGAAATAGAATACACCTAACTGAAATTCATATGGAGCCATATAACCCCCGAATAAAAGAAGCAATCATGACAAAACTGACAATTCAAAATTTACTACAAAGCTATAATCTAAACAGTGTGGTACCAGAAAAAAAAAAAAAAACAGATACACAGGTAAATGGAATTGAAAGGGACCCCACGGCCTCCCTGGTGGCACAATGGGTTAAGTCTCAGCACTATGAAGCTATTAGCAGCCACTGCAGCACGAGTTCAATCCCCATCCAGGGGGCTTCCCACATGGCGCAGCAGACCTCTCCTATCTCACCTGCTGCTCCCCTCAGCAGTGTATTTCAGTCGATTTGCCTGTTCTGCTCCCCACTCTGTCTCTGGTGAATCCTCTCACCCGCCCCCCCCCCCACACTTCTGGCCTACACCCCAGATCTTGTAAGCATAAATAAATAAATCTTCAAAAAAAAAAAAAAAAGAAAGGTGACCCCAGAAATAAACCCACACCTATATGCTATATGGACAGTTAATCTATGTTAAGGAGTCAAGACTATTCACTGGAGTAAAGAATGTCTCCTCAACAAGTGCGATTGGGAAAAACTGGACAACCACATGCAAAGAATAAAACTAAACCACTATCTCATTACATATACAAAAATCAATTCAAAATGGGAAAAAGACTTGGATGTTAGATCTGAAACCATGAAATACATGGAAGAAAACATAGGCAAAGCAGTCCATTATATCGATTTCAGAGATGCCTTTTTGGATTCATCTCCAGCAGCAAGGAAAACAAAAGAGACTACAAACAACCGGGACAACGTTTAATTAAAAAAAATTCTGCACAGCAAAAGAAACTATCGCAAAATGAGAAGATACCCTACCAAATGAAAGAAAACATTTGCACACCATATATGACAAGGGGCTGATATCAAACATCAATAAAGAACTCACAAAACTCAACAAAAAGAAAAAATAACCCAACCAAAAATGGGCAGAAAACCTAATTAGGTACTTCTCCACATAAGACATACAAATGGTCAAGAGGCACAGGAATAAATGGTCATGATCACTTATAATCAGGGAAATACAAATCAAAACCACAATAAGATAATACCACCTTACACCTGTGACAATGTCCCATATCATAAAGACAAGAAACAAGTGCTGGTGAGAGTGTGGAATAAAAGGAACCCTCTCATACTGTCGGTGGGAATGTAGATTGGTCCAGACCCTGTAGAAAGCAGTATGGAGGTTTCTCAAAGATCAAAAATAGATCTGCATATAACACAGCAATTCTACTTCTAGGTAGCTATCCAAAGAGTACAAATACCCTCACTGAAAAGGAAACTTGTATTTCCATGTTTATTGCAGCACTGTTTATAATTAAGCTATGGAAATAACCTAAGTCCCCCAAAATAGTTGAATCGATCAAGAAGATATACATATACACAATAGAATACTATTCAGAGTTTTAAAAAGAAACTCATGTCGTTTGTCGCAACATGGATGGAGCTGAAGAGACTATGATAAGTGAAATTAGTCAGAAGGAAAATGATAAATTGGGGATGGTGTCATGTACAATATGGAATATAAATTAAAAAATTAAAGGGTGAAAGACAAATAAATCCTTGAAAGGTGACCACATAACTGAGACATCCATAGGGGGAGGTGAAAGGGGAAGTATGGGTGATAACAGGGTAGAGGACTATGGATAATTCAGAGGTGGGTGTGCTATGGTGACTACACCTGAAAGCGTAGATCCTCCCAAAACACTATTAGGATGTAAACCAATGGTACTTAAATAATAAATATAAATATACACATATAAATGAAATGAGTATGCATTAGAGCATACCTTAAAATTAAGTGGCAGTGTATTTTTCTTCGTATAAAAAATTACAACTGATTACAACACAGATTCAAGGAAATAAAGTAGGTTTTCTATCAATAAGACTATCTATTAAACTAAAGCAATGACAGCTCTATGTGGACACTACTCACATCATACGTAGCATCTCTAAATACCATCCCTGACCAAAAAGAGTCAGGGTTATCTGGATAAATGGCTGATTTCAGGTTCTGGGCAAAAAAAAAAAAAAAAAAAAAAAAAAAAAAAAAAAAAAAAAAAAAAAAAAAAAAAAAAAAAAAAAAAAAAAAAAAAAAAAAAAAAAAAAAAAAAAAAAAGGTTCAATGTGAGATGGCCAGAATGTGAAGAATCATTTTTAAACTAATGGTATCAGATACAAAACAAATAGGAGTCAATCTGAAGAGACTCCTACTGATCAAACTTTCTAAATTTGAGAAACAGAAAAATAACGAAACAGTAACAATTCTTATTTAAAAATGCTGACTAAAAACTCTATGAGTCAAGGTGATACTCAAAAAGAAAAATAACTATTACTGGAGGGAACTATTATACTGACTCTTCATTCTAAAAACTAGTTCTAAAATAGGGATTTTATGAAAACGCCCAGCATCTGCAGACACTGAATGTGTACTGTTACATCAAAATATAGGTCATCCAGGTATGGCAACTTACCTGGACCTGTAGTTAACTAGGACATTTGAAACAGAGGACAAAATATTTTTATAGCAAATTTTCAAACTGGCTTCTATTTGCCACTATGACTATTTCTCTTTCAAGAACATAATGAAAATACAGAAAATTTAAATGCAGAAGAGAACAGGGGAAACAAGGAGAAAAGAAAGAAGGCAAGGCAAAAGTCAGTTTCCACCTATAAGCTACATCTTTTTAACTAATTATCAGTTACTTTCTTTACCATGAAAATATGCATCATCAAAAGACCAACATGGTTGTAAATAATGCTTTTATACTTATATATAGTATCTTCAGTTAGATACTAAAATGTCACTGGATATCGTTTATTCAAAATTTACATAATTATTGGTATCACAGGTGGAAGCTAAACTTTTCAGTTTCTGATGATCAGTTTAACCTTTAAATCATCTGATTAAAATTTGTCTTCATTCTTAAAACCCCAAATTTGCAAACAAGCCACAATATAATATACGCTATAGCATAGGTCTTCTGTGAATAGCTGAGATCTTCAAGCGCTTCAGCTGCAAGCCATTGAGCCTAGGCCAATACAAGCCAATTTGAATAATCAATATGACAACCTTATTTTTCTAATGCAAACAGGATTGCTACAGTAAGGTGTCTCACTGCCACATCACAGTCATGGCCTCTTTTAACCCTTAATTAGATTGAGGCGATTATCCCTGCTCTTCCTTACAAGTGTACAGCTTGGATAAGGGATGACAAAAGCTATCTGCCACTTATTCAGCCTTTGCAGACAGCAGGTTATCCAGGGAGATAGAGAATAAGATCAACAAACAATTGTTATTCATATCATCATCTAAAGTGTTGAGACAGTCACAGTTTCCATACATGCAGAGTGAAAATAGCCCAGAGCATGAGGTATCTGCAGACTGCTTAAGAACATTGAGGTTACACAGATGGAAATTCATGGTGATGTTGGGGAATTATGTCTAAATCAAACTCATCTGCATAAAAAGAAATGATTGGGGATTTGTGTTTTATATATAACATATCAAGTTTTCATTATATTTCTCTTCATGAATTCTTTGAAGCTAAATATTAATACTGATTATTCTAAACACAGAGCAGTTATCATAAAATGAATGCCCAAATTAATGGTTTTCAGAAACTTAGGTGCTTTAAGATTCAATTAAAGTACTCTTAAACAAAAAGTAGGAAACTGCTTATCACAATGATAATGCATTAGCTTCTTATATTAAGTTTATATTTTTAAAGATTTATTTATTTACGCATACAAGCTGGGGTACAGGCCAGAGGTGTGGGGTGGTGAGAGGGTTCACCAGAGACAGAGTGGGGAGCAGTACAGGCAGATGGATGGAAACACACTGCTGAGAGGAGCAGTGGGCGAGGCAGGAAAGGTTTGCCGCACCATGTGGGAATCTCCCCCGCCGGGCGTCGAACTCACATCGTTGCTGCCGATAGCTCCACAGCGCAGCGCTTAACCGCTGTGCCACCAGGGAGGCCCTTCTTATATTAAGTTCAGATCGTCAAAAATTATTTTATCAACCAGATTAATCTGTGGATCCCAAACATTTTTCTCAGCAAGCACAACAATCAATTTCTCTAATCTTAGTCATCAATTGAGACCCATTGTTAATATAACGGTAGACACTAGAAAATAATCAAAGGTTATTTTCTTATTTTCTTCACGAAAAGACACTAAACTGAGTGCTCCCTACTAAGTTCAAGCTAACCTGAGGAAAACATAGAAGGATTGATCCACTAAGGAGAAAAAAAAAACTTTAGCGGGAATACATAGGTCTACTCTGAAGATGATAAAGTCACAGTGGAAGAAATAAAAAAAGGGAATGCTAAAAAGGAATTTATATCTTTTTCCTTTCACTTGCAAGGTTAGTAGGTATCTCTTTTTAAATTCATTATTACTTTGCTGCAAGAAAAAGAGTGGGAAGGCCACAATCTTCTCTACTGAAATCTGTCTGTTTTATATGATTCATGAAGTCACTCAACTCAATCAATATTGTTGCCTCTAAAACAGTCAACTAGAAGTACATTCCTTTTCTCATAACTGAGGTCCACAGCTCAAAACATCATGCAAAGTCACTCCAAAAACAACCAGAATAATTTAAGTATTTCCACTGACAGCAAAAATTTGTCATATAAGGATACATCTATTTCTGTAAAGTACCAAAAGTTACCGAGTCCAGATTCTCAGGTATAATATTATGATCACTTCATTATCAGTGGATCATTGGACCAAGTTGTAGCATGACAGTTAACCTTAGTGACTGACAACCTGTCTAAACAGTGTAAGATTCTCTAAATGTGATTAGAGACATTTAGATAGACTCATTAGATTCTCTAAATGCCTCTTTTCCCTGACACAGTATAAAATGTGACTTTGTTGTTAAACTTCAATATTAACTTAGGATATTGGGTAGGCCTTGAAATATCAGTCGTAATTCCCCTGATATGGGATTGTAGACTGTTGATCAGATAAAACGTATCAATGTTACATTTCTTAATTTTGACTACTATGCTGTAATTATGTAAAAAAATTCTTATGAAATACACACAAATACTTGAGAGTAAAGGAACTATGCCTGCCACACAAATGACTAAGGGTGGGGGTGGGGGGAGTTTAGGAGAAAGAGGGGCAAGGGAAGTAGAGAGAGAAAGTAGAGAGAATTTGATAGCACAACTGGAACAAAATACAGTCAGTGAAACTGGTAAAGAGTGTATGAGATCTTTTTTACTCTTTGTGCAACTTTTCTGTGAGTTTGAAATTATATTAAATAAAAAATTACAAAAAATCTTGATTGGACATCTTAATTCCTAGACAGCTCTCTCAGTTCCAACCAGGAGCTCATTTCCTTCAAATTTCATAGCACAAGAAAAAGTTCACTTAATTTTGTAAGCAACGAAAAGCTACTGGTGAATAAGGCATACATCATAGAGCATTATTTATATTATATTTTAAAATCTGGAATGTACAAAGTTGTAGTAGAAAGCACAAAAATAAGCACAAAAATTACAACAGACCTTAAGTCTTAAACTGCTTTTATCTAATGATGACAAATCATAATCACCTGGTGGTTTTAGATATATTCCTAAAGTGGTACCAATTCAATTTTGAAGACTTTATCCATAGTGATATCAGAATTGAGATACTACAATGTAAAAATCATGATCTAAAAAGAGGGCTTTCCCTCCATTAGCTTCAGAATATAAGGAACATATATCATACAAATTCAAGGTATACAACTCTTAATGGTTTACCACCTTACATAAATAAAGCTCTAAAAGTGATACTAGTCTCTTGGGATAACTGATCAATCAACAAACACTTGAAGACATGTCTATTCTTTGTTACAATGCAAGCACAAGAGAGCCTGGAAATGTTTCACTGAAACACTGGATATTACACAGCACTCCACATCTGGGGATTTCACTAACCGTGATTTCTATCAAGTGCAAATCAAAAATATGTACATTTAGTAAGACTACAATGGTTGCATGTGTACTGAACATGAAGAGATTTTTGTTTGTTTGTTATTCCCTAAACAATATAGTATAACAACTAAGAACATAGCATTTACATTGTCTTAGGTATTATAAGTAATCTAGGGATGATGTAAAGTATACAAGAAAAATGCACAGATTACGCAGCAGAAACTAACACATTTTACATAAGGAACTTAATCATTATTTGAGGATCCTCAGAGGTCCTGGAGCCAAAACATGGCAGATACCAAGAGATCACTGTATTTACTTCCTAGGTCCTCAGCCGCTCTCTCATCCTGTCTGTCAGCAACCATCCCTTTTTAACTAGTCAAGAAATAACATCATTAAATTTCTCTATGGAAAGGGAGTTATATTTAGAAATGATAAAGCTTCTGTCATCCACTGAAATAAGAGGCATCATATTATACTATACTTGCAATTGTAATTACTTCATTGAGGCACTTAATAAACCTTTGGCTAGAATAATATTTTTCTGTATATGAAAAATGTGCACTTACTTATGGCTAGTGGTTTGAAAAGGTGGGGGAGGAGGGCTCATACTACATTCCTTGGAAGCAAAATGACAATGTTCATGAAGTCGGCAACTTCATTTCTAGGAATTTACTCTTTAAAAATATAAGACTCATGCACAGAGCAGATATTTATATACAAGAATATTTATGTATGTACATATGTGTATGTATGCACAATTATTTACATAGGCATGATTATACAAAATATTTATGTATCAGTATATCCACAGTTTCCATAATAAATGAAAATGAATTAAAAATCCAAAGACACGGGGATTATTAAATATGTTAGTATGCAGCTATATAATGCAAAATATGCCATTCTTTAAAATGGTGACCTAATGCATAAGTATAGCAGTATACCAATTTAATTTTAAAATAAACTAGCAAATAAACATATGTATGTTTTTAAAAGTTTATATAACTTATTGAGGGTTCAAACAAATGTTTGCACTCTATTTTGCTGACCACAGTTCTATACAACAGGATCTGCAGTCTAGACAAGAAGATGGCAAACTATAGCCCTCAGGCCAACTGAGTCACCATTTGTTTTGTAAATAAAGTTTTCTGCAACAAAGATATGCCTATTGATTTATGTATTGTCTATGGCTGCTTGCAAATTATAACAGCAATTCTGAGTTTTGAGAGTGACTGCAAGCCCACAAAGCTGAAAATATTTACTATCTAAACTTTTATGAAAAAAGATTCCAACACTTGATCTAGATGCACTAACTCACATTTTTCTCCATGCTTTCCAAACAGCCTTTGAATATATTGAATCATACAATATGATCATCTAGACTATTGGAAGTCTAGAGTTAGTTTGCAAACTACCTTTGTATGTGTGACAGAACAGGAAAAAGATTTTGAAAAGAAATCACTCACCCAGCCAAGAAAAAAGTTTTTTACCCAAACCAAGCAAAGAAGAGAAAAGAAATGGGGCAATGAAGGGAGAAGGCAAGGGAAGAACAAGAGGGAAAGAAGGGGGGGGGGAGCAGGAAGTAAAGTCTGGAAGCCACTGATCTATAGGGGGTGGAGAGAGAGGAGTCTTGTTTAGTAACTGAATTTGTATGCAGGAACTGAGTTCAGAATAAAACTCAGTCTCTTAATACATGGTACATATTCTTACTAAGTGCAATATCGGTAAAAATTTCCCACAGGGTGATCAAAGAATCAAAAGACTCTCACATATTACAAATGACTTATGGTTCTCCAAAGCTGAACTCAAGTCAACTAAATCCTATTACTTAGTGTTTAATTTTGTTAATTTTTCTCTCATTTAAATTTTTTTTAAAAGATTTATTTATTTATACATACAAGCTGGGGCACAGGCCAGAGGTGGGGGCTGCGAGAGGGTTCACCAGAGACAGAGTGGGGAACAGAGCAGGCAGACGACAGAAATACACTGCTGAGGGGAGCAGCGGGCAAGGCAGGAGAGGTCTGCGACGCCATGTGGGAATTTCCCCGTCTGGGCATCGAACTCGTGTCTCCGCTGCCGACTGCTCCACAGTGCAGCGCTTAACTGCTGCGCCACCAGGGGGCCCTCTCTCATTTAAATTAAATGAAAACTAATTAACTTCAAATTTTTTATCTTAGGAAGGCAATAATGAAAGACAAACAAAGCCGAGAAAATTGATACACAGAAAATCACCCAACCTAAGTTACCTTTACATAAAATTACGAACGCCTCATATTATTCAATATATATATTTCAATACCATTTCTGGTTCCAGAAGACACAACCTACATATCTTGGGGAAACATCACTTAACCTCTGACAACTTCAGTTTTCTCATCTATAAAGGAAATAGGCTAGACCAGTTCTCTGTCACTACATATTTACCATGACAATCTACACAATTTCTTTTTGTACGGAGGCATCACTGTTACCAAGAAAGACAAAAAAGACTAGCTTTGTAAAGGGGAAGAATATCAAAATTGGTATTGTTTTTCAATTTTGAAAACCAAGTTCATTTTGATGCTTTTCTTCCCTCAAACTAAATTGCCTAATCACCTCCCAAACAGTGGTACAAGATATTTTCAGTTTGTTTACAGGAAAATTACATTTAAAGTACTAGTTACAGGTTCATGGGATTGGCAAGATCATGTCCATCGAGTAGCTACCACTTACAGTGAGTAGCTATCACTTACACTTGCAGTAGCAAAGCTCTAGAGGGTGGAAAAGACAGTTAGCTAGGACACGGCAAGAAGTAGGAGAAAGCTGAGTTCTTGAATTCTTAAGTTCTTGGGACTCTGATGTCCACTAAGAAGTTTCTGAGGGCTTTCAGGGTAGGGGTGACAAATATGACTTACAGTTTCAAGAGATCCCACTGGTTTGTGTGTAATAATGAAGGGAGGACAAGAGTGCAAGAAAAAAGACAAATCAGGAAGCTAAACTTTAGCACAGATGGAAAACAATGGTGGCTTAATCTACATCAATGGAGATAAATAAAAGAAAGAAGAAAATAATTATTTTTGTATTTTGAATGGAATTAAATTCTTTTTTTTCAAGCTCAATGAGAATTTAATTATGTATTGACATGTGTTACAAAGATTATTTAAATGTGATTTATATTGACGGTAGTCAGATTATCAATATATTTTTCCTTTCATATTCTTTTTTTAATATTTTATTTATTTTTGTTATTCATATCTTTTACATTATTGTGTGGTCCCCATAAGTCACCCACCACCTGTTCACCTGTGGAGCCATCACTATAGTCTTCCGTGCTCCCATTTTTCCCACTCTTGAGCCTTACCCTCGCCTCCTTCCCTGCTGAATGTCTCTTTCTTATTTGGCTCCCCTATATTCCTGTTATAAGTGAAACCATTGGATATTTTTCTCTTTCTTTCTGGCTTATTTCACTGATTATGATCCCTTCTAGATCCACCCATGATGCTGTGAATTGCATGTGTTTGTCTTTTTTGAATGCTGAATAGTATTCCATTGTGTATATGTACCACATCTTCTTGATCCAGTCATCTATTTTTGGGCATCTGGGTTGTTTCCATACCTTAGCTATTGTGAACAGTGCTGCAATAAACATGCGGGTGCATGTATCCTTTTGGATTAGTGTTTTTGTGTCCTTTGGGTAGATTCCCAGTAGTGGTATTGCTGGGTCATATGGGAGTTCCATTTCTAGCAGTTTGAGGAAACGCCATAAAGCTTTCCATAGTGGTTGGATCAATCTGCATTCCCACCAGCAGTGTAGGAGAGTTCCTTTTTCTCCACATCCTCGCCAACATTTGTTGTTACTTGATTTTTTGATGTGCGCCATTCTCACTGGCGTGAGATGGTATCTCATTGTGGTTTCATTTGCATTTCCCTGATTATAAGTGATGTTGAACATTTTTTCATATACCTGTTGGCCATTTGCTTTTCTTCTTTGGAGAAGTGTCTTTTTAGCTCTTCTGTCCATTTTTTGACTGGGTTGTTGACTTTGTTTTTGTTGAGTTGTGTGAGCTCTTTGTAGATTTTTGTTATCAGTCCTTTATCAGTTTTATTGTGTGCAAAGATCTTCTCCCAATTAGTAGGGTGTCTGTTTGTTTTGATTATTGTCTCTTGCTGTACAGAAGCTTTTTAGTTTGATGTAGTCCCAGCTGTTTATCTTTTCTTTCACTTCCTTCGCTCTGGGGGAAGTGCTTTTAAAGATTTTGCTGAGATGTATGTCATGTAGAGATTTGCCTGTATTTTCCTCTATAAACTTTATGTTTTGAGGTCTTATCTCCATGTCTTTTATCCATTTTGAGTTGGTTTTTGTGCATGGTGTGAGGTAGTGGTCTAGCTTCATTTTTTTGCATGTAGCAGTCCAGTTCTCCCAACACCATTTATTGAACAAGCTAATCTTGTTCCATTGCATATTCTTTGCTCCTTTGTCGAAGATTAGTTGTCCATAAATATGTGGATTTATTTCTGGGTTTTCTATTCGATTCCATTGGTGGAATTAAATTCTTTAAATATGAGGAAATGCATTTCTTCTTTTCTGTAAGTGCTTACATAATATACCCAATTTTGCCTCTTTAGGCCACAAAGTTTAAAATGTTGATTAGCTAGTCCTTTATAGAAAAGATTTATTCAACACTGAAAAAGTATAGAAACTGAAATATGATGGGTGCAATTACCAAGCTTTGGAATTTTCAACATTTGGAGAAGGAGAAGCCAGCAAATGAGTGACTGCTGAGATAAAATTGTAGCCACTCAAGAGAAAGAGATGCGGAACACAGGGAAGAAGCGAACTGTGACATGATCAATTGTGTTGAGTACTGCTGAGAAAACCAATAAATGATAAGAGAGAAGTGCCCACTAGATCTGACAAAATTAGAAGTCACCTGACAAGAGCAGATGAATTAACAAGAGCAATTTCAGAGGAGTGGTGACTGTAAAAACACAAATGTTTGGAGGATGAATAGGAGGCAAAGGCGTAGAAGAAATTCTGTTGAAATGGGGAGCAGAGAAATGGAATAGTGCTGGGAAGATGAAGATTAGAAAGCAGGGTTAAGGTTCCTCTTATTTTACTTTGTGTTGGTTTTGTAAAATGCTGTTAAGAATTATCCAGCAGAGGGAGGAACTAGAAGTTGCAACGGAACGTAGGGCACAAATGGTAGGTACAAGGACACTTCTTTCACATTCATAAAAAAGAATGAAGTTTTGGGGGATAAGGAGAGAAGACAGGAAAACAGATGACAGGAGATGAACAGTGGTGTATTTGCTAGTCTCAGAAAGGTCAAATTAATTTTTAAGGGCTATTAAGGTAGTGACTTCAAAATGCAGGAGACAGTACCGAAGACTGAAATGGGGGTATAGCTAGTAATGATGGTTAGCTTTTTATGATGAGACTATGAGTAGATAGCTTAGAAAGGACAGAGACAAAGGTGACTATAAATTAGAGAAAAGAGGCTAAGAGTGATAAGCAATGTTATCCAAAAATGCCTGGATATTCGAACAAAAATATCTGTTGGTCAGTGTCTGATACAATCTACATAACATACTGTATGTGTGCTAAGACTATTGTAACTGCTTTTAAAATGTCACATTTAGAATGCCCCTCCTAAATAATATTTACTATTAATCTTAATGCATAACCAAACATATTAGTACACTAGAGAGCAATGGCTTTTAGAACTTTTGTAGCCATCAGGCAACATAATAATAATAGATTTTCAAAATTTTTGTATGAATATTCAAAACTCTTTGTACTCAGAATATCTAAAACAGGTCTTCTACTGTAAATAGTTTCAAATGAAAATAAGATCAACCTGGATTCATTAAATCAATCACCTAGCTTGTGCATATGTTTGAAGATTCCTATAAGAAATTTACAGAAAAACAAAACATTGAGGATGTAGACTGACACCAAAGTCCTCAGAATCTGTATTTTAGATGAAAAGTGGACTTCCTTTTTTGAAGGACTGGCAAGTTGAGTTCTATAAAATTGCCTGAGGCAAAGCAGTAAGCGGAAGAAAGATACTTACTTTATGAGACCTCTGCCCTATAGAAGACCCTATGAAATCTTTCAAAACACAGGAGTTCAAGTTTTCTCTTCAGAATAACACACTGAACATGAAAGATTACTAATGACTTATGAACTCCTAATGTAGCATGAATCATGCCAGCAACACTACAATATTGGTTTCAACAAACAGCCTATTTTATTTTATAAACTTCACCAGAATATTATCAACAGCAGTATTAGAAAATGGAAAGCTAATAAAATTAGGAGGCAGCATCGGCATACTGCACACTGTGTTTCTCATCACTCTAATGCAGAAGCTAATGGATAAGAGATCCATGTTTTAACTTAAGGGGGAAAAAGCAGCCTATAAACCTAGAAAAATAGACAGCCATTTGAAATAGTTATTAGAGAATATTTTGCTACCTAAATTCAATAAACTGCATTAGTGTAACCAGTTTCTTTTATAAGAAAAAAAAGACAGCATACTTTCTTCTTGTCTTTCATTATAATTCCAAGTCTGATTATGGTAAGTTTCTTGTTTTCCTTTACTGATATCTGAAGATGAGATGACTGAAAGATTAGAGGACTATAAATATTCTCTTTCTATAAAGATGTTTTCCTGACTGTTATCAGTGGGTTTTATAAATACTGGATAATATTAAAATTTCTGAAATCAATGCTTTCCCTCAACACTGGGTCACCTACCAATGAAATTCAGCTTTTAATACCTAACCCTGATTTTATTTGATGTCATGACCAAGTATTTTTTTCTGAGAAGTAAATGATTATTAGTGATTTCTACTATAGTTCCATAACAGCAAAAGCAGAATCCATGTTTAGGTGATTACTGTATGTTTTGATTCAGTTATCTGCAGGGTGTCTGCACGGTACTCTAACTATTTAAAGCCAGCAAAAAAGATTACAGCTCACACTAACTGGATTTTCACAGCTCCCTATCATTCGGTTTGAATTCCTTATGGGCAGATTAAAAGGGCCAAGCAAACAATAGTCTTTTTACAAGGTGGTTATTGGGGGGAAAAAAAGAAAATGAAAGAAAAGAAAAACAGTATCACTTATGTTCAAAACAAAATTATTTAAGGAAGCAGCTACATAAAAATAAAGTTAAATGTGTAACAGGTAAAACAGTGGGTACTGACATACAACGAATCAAAATCTAGAAATTAAGAGCATTTGAGACACTTAGTTTTATTCTAAAACCTCTAATGTATGTGATAGCATTTTAGGAGTTCAAAGATGGCTGACATGGCCTAAAAAAACACAATGGGCAGGAACTGGATCATTTAGATTAATTTACTACTTTAGTATGGACAGATAAACTGAGGCCCAAAGAACTCATGTGACGTTTCCAAATCAATTACAGGCAATTATCAAAGTACCTGTGTGTTAGTATTTCATGTTCTTTCCACTTTGACTTAACCACCTTCTCACTGTCTACTACTTTCCCACATTTACTTACTTCAAAGGCTCAAAATGACTTCCCAATCTATGATTAAACTTTTTGATATGAAGTCTGCCTTATCCATTATTTCCTCTAATTCTCATGCAATCACATGAAGTAGTTACATTTATCATGGCTATCTTATAGATAATGTAACCAAGGATCAGAAAGATTAAGCGATTTGCCCAGGATCAGTGTTACTGAATGTAAGAGCTGGATTTAAAATCAGGTCTACAAGATTCTAGTATATGAGCTGCTAAAGCACTGTGCTACACCTACTTTCTCTATTAGTCTATTTTCTTCATTTTATGGCTAGGTACTAATGATTTGTACTCTTCCTTCCACCCACCATTCACACAACTCATCCAAACTCAATTCTTAGTGTCCCCATAACTATCATCCAGTCTAACAACTGGTTACTTGCTAAAGTCAAGTCTTAAGAAAGACCAGACTTCAACTGGATAACATTCTTTCCTTTTCCACTGCCACTATTTTAATTAAGTCTTCATCGTTGTTCTCTTAACATTACATACTACAAGATTCCTAAATGGTCTCAGTTTTCAACCCCTTCTCCATTAATGCTGATTCTCTGATTTAAAATCCTTCAATCAAAACTCCTCTGGAATTAAGTGGATGGGGGACAAGCTGGTTGTATACCTTTATATAATGTTCAGTTTTGAACTACAAAAGGATATGACTTATTCAAAACAAGAAGAGGAGGAAAGGAAGAGGAATTGGGAAGAAACAAGTAGAAAAAAAGAAGAATCAACAAAGTTCAGTGTCACCCTCATTTCCAGAAGGCATCATCATTTTTTGCCTGAGATTAAAATTGTAATTTCACCCCAAGAAAGGAGGAATAAAAATGGTTTCCTAAACACTCAATGATTCCTCTTACTTCAATTCTCTTGTTATGCCCTTTCCTTCCCACTTTTTCATATTCTTCCAGATGACAGAGGTCACCACCTCTAGAAGATGTTCCTTGACTGGGTCATTTTGGGCTATGTGTCTTCCCAATATATAAGCTCCCCCAGTATGGTGTGTTTATATCTAAGTCAAAGTACTCACATTACACTCTTGTCATATGTTTACGTGTCTGACTGGAAGTTCTTTGAGATCAAAGACCATGTCTTATTCATCTTTGCCATTACCAGTAACTACTAGAGTGACAGAACATTTTAAGACAAAGTAATTCAAGGTTCATAGCATTAATCTTTGCTATGACCCATGGGTCAAATCCAGAATTCATAATGATTTAATATTACATTTGGAAATATTATTTGCCCCTGTGTAGGTCTCTATGGTGATCAAATTCCAAGTAAACTGTCTAAAAAGTTAAAGATAAAAAGGAACTGAAAATCCAACACTCCAAGCCAGAACGCTCCTGATTTCTGCATACACAACACACACACCCTCATTCTGCTTACTCCTGAATGTTGCAAAGGCTTCTAAAACTCAGTATGTTCAAAGAAAATCTTATCTCTCATGCCATAAACCCTTCTAGTATAACCCTTAGTAAAAAAGCATCGCCATTTATTTCAGTGGGTGAAACTAGAAAACTAGTAGTTGTCCTTAATATCTTCATCTGTTTTGCCAACTCAAATTCATCATTAAATACATAAATGTCTCAAATTTACCAACTTCTCTATCTTGGGTGCCAACCCCCTATGCCAAGCTACTATTCCATTTCTCCTAGATGATAGTGCCACTTATCTGGTTTCTCTGTACCCACTCTTATCCTCTGCAATCTGTTTTCCACACTGCAGCTGGAGTAATCTTTTCAAAACACTAATCTGATCATGTCACCCATCAGATTAAAACACTTCAAAGGCATCCTGTTACTCAAAAGATAGAGACCCAAATCCTTAACCAAGTTTACAAGTCCTTGCAGAGTCAGACCCTATCCGTGTCTCTGGTGCCACCTCATACTATACTCCTCTCCTCTCTTCTCCATCATAGCTACTTTGCCCATCTTTCAATTCCTGTTCACATCAGGCTCCCTCCCTTCTAGGGTCCTCTGTTGATGATGCTTCCTCTGTAATGTTCGCTTCCCTATTCTATGTATGACTAATTTCTTTTTTTTTAAAAAAGGACTTTCTTTTTTTTAATTTTTTTTAAAGATTTATTTATTTATGCATATAAGCTGGGATATAGACCAGAGGTATGGGGCAGTGAGAGGGCTCACCAAAGACAGAGTAGCGAGCAGAACAGGCAGTTCGTCGCCTCGAAAACTCACTGATGAGAGGAGCAGCAGGTGAGGCAGGAGAGGTTGGGCGAGGCGAAGAACTCCCTTCGCCAATGCCTACAGCTCCACAGCAGCACAGCGCCCAACTGCTGCACCACCGGGGAGGCCCTGCATCACTAATTTCTATTCATTTTTATTTCTTCAAGAAAACTTGCCCAACTGCTCTAAGTCAAATGCTTCACTCCTGTTATATGCCATTTAAAACACTAAATATCTTGTATCCTTAATACTTATGACAATTGAAATTTTATGTGTGGTTTAATGATTGATATGTCCCCTGCCTGCCATGGACTATAAATTCCATAAAGTCAAGTACCACAATTATTAGTAGTCACCATAGGATCTCCAAAACTCAGCCCAAGGCTTAGCACAACAGATCTGATGAATGAGTGACAGAACAGAGGGACGGTATCAACTAGGTGATAATACCTAGATTATGTTCATTTACCAACATCTATATATATATAGAAAAGGTAGAGACTCCATATCAGGGTGATTAATTTAATGTGAAGAGTATAATATTACAATTTAAGAATTATACTAAGATTCCTCCCCTTCCGCTTCAACCCTAGAGTATTATATTTTTCTCCACTAACGACTGATGAGCTAATTTTCCAGCATAAAAGGAACTTCAGATATCATGTACCCATCCTTCTCACTGTTCAGTTAAAGAATTCAAAGCCAGAGACCTTAAACAGAGTCAAGTCACATGCAAGTTAGTAAAAGAGCCAGGTCTATAAACCACTTAGCAATCTAATGTATCCTCAATTTTAAATGTAAATACACCTAACAAAAGGGTTCATACACAAAGCAAATAGGAAGAAAAGACAAATTCAGAATTACTTATCTCAGAAATAAGCAAGGAGATAGCATAATACCATCAACTTGATCTAATCACCACTTAGACATGACTCAATGACAGCAAAATATACATGAAATATACACTACGTAAACTATATGCTGACTCATAAAACATCTGACTCTACAGCCTCTTTGGAGAAGAGACTACTCAGATTCTCTGTGCATTTTTAATTCAGGTTGTTTATTCTTGTGTTACTGACTTTTATGAGTTCTTATAGTTTGCATATTAGTCACTTGTCTTATACATGATTTGCAAGTAACTTCTTCCATTCTGTAGGCTGTGTTTTCATTTTAGTGATAGCTTCTTTTTTTTTTTTTAAGATTTATTTATTTATACATACAGCTGGGGTACAGGCCAGAGGTGTGGAGCGGTGAGAGGCCTCACCAGAGACAGAGTGGGGAGCAGAACAGGCAGATCAGAAATACACTGCTGAGGGGAGCAGCGGGCGAGGCAGAAGAGGTCTGCCGCACCATGTGGGACTCTCCCCGGCTGGGCGTCAAACTCGTGTCAAACTCGCATCGCTGCTACCAACAGCTCCACAGCCCAGCGCTTAACCACTGCGCCACCAGGGAAGCCCAGTGATAGCTTCTTTCACTATGCTGAAATGTTTAACTTTGGTGTAGTCCCATTTGTTTACTTTTGCTTTGATTTCCCTTGTTTTCTGAGACTTACGTATACACAAAGAGATCACTAAAGTCAAAGTCAAAAAATTTAACACCTTTTCTTCCATGTATTTTATGATTTCAGTCTAGTTCATTCTAAGTCTAGTCAAGAGTAGTTCACCATTGACTAGACTTCCATTTTTTTAATTTCCTCAATTTCTTTTAGGAGGGTCTTACAGTTTTCAGTATACTTTCACTTGTGTGGTAAAATTTATTCCATTCTTTTGCATGTGGCTGATCAGTTTTCCCAGCATCATTTCTTGAAAAGACATTACTCACTTTATTTTATACTCCTAAATTCTTTGTAATAAATCAGTTATCCATATATTTGTGGATTTATTTCTGGGTTCTCAATCCTGTTCCACTAATCTGTGCATTTCTTTTTTTTTCCCCAATACTACGTTGTTGATTACTAATCACTTTGCACTATAACTTGAAGTGAGGAAATGTGATAGTTCCATTTGTGTTCTTTTTCTCACAGGACTGTTTGACTATTCAAGGTCTTTTATAACACCAAATACATTTTATAGCTCCAAATATATTTTCTGTAAAGAATGCTATCAGGACTTTGATAGGGATAGCACTGAACCTGCACATCATTTTAGGAAAAATGACCATTTTATCAATGTTAATTCTTCTAATCCATGAGCATGGGATACCTTCCATTTTTTCTGTTAATTTCTTCAATTTCTCTTAGAGGTGTCTTATAATTTTCAGTGTATAGGTCTTTCACTTCCTTGGTAAAATTTATTCCTCCGTATTTTATACATTTTGATACAATTGTATATGGAATTGTTTTCTCTTTCAATGACTCACTGGGTATAGAAATCCAACCAATATTTGGACATAGGTCTTATAATTTCCTACTTTATTGTATTTATTATTTCTAATAGCTTTTGTAGGGGGGTGTTCTATGTATAAAATAATATCATCTACAAGCAGTGACAGTTTTATTCCTTTCCTATTTGAATGCCTTTTATTTCTATTTTTTGCCTGATTGCTCTGAATGAGACATTTAATATTGTATTGAACAGTACTGGTGACAATGGGCATTCTTGTCTTGTTCCTAATCTTAGATGAAAAGTCAGTTTTTCACCATTGACTATGATGTAAACTGTATGTTTGTCCTATGTGATCATTATTTAAAAGAGGTCTTTTCCTTCTATGCTGATTTTATTGAGAATTTCTACCACACATAGATGTTGAGTCAGACCAAATGCTTTTCTGTACCTACTGAGATGACTTATGATTTGTACACTTCATTTTGTATGTGTGTGTATATAGATATGATATAGATATAAAGTATATCACATTACTTTATAGATGTTGAACCATACTTATATCACTGGTATAAACCCCACTTCATCATGGTGTATGATCCTTTTACTGTATTTTGCAAACTGGTTTTGCTAAAGAAAACACACTTATCAACTGCAAATAAGTACATGAAAACATTAGCATTAAGAAAGTTCAAATTAAAACCATGATGATACACCACCATACACCTATATAAATGGCTAAACTAAGTAATGTTTTTAAGACTAAGTACTCTAGAGGAGGCAGAGCCACCAAAATTCTTAAATATTTTGGTAGGTCTATAAAATGGCACAACCATAACAAGACAGCTTGGGAGTTTCCTGTAAAGATATACATACACCTATATTTTACATTAATCCCCTCACCTTGATATTTACCAAGAGAAATGAAAATTTATGTTCAAAGAAAACCTTGTATATGAATGTTTACAAGAGCTGTATCCATAATCACCAAACACTCTTTAACAAGTGAAAGAATAAACAGTAGCACATCTATATAATGGAATGCTACTCAAGAATAAAAAGGAATGAACTGATGGAGAATGCTACAACTTTAACAAATCTCAAATGCAATTACACTGAGGAAAGAGAGCCAGGCTCAAAAGGCACTAATCACATGACACATTAAAAAAGATAAACTTTAAATGTATAGTGACAAAAACCAGATTAGTAGTTTCTAGGAGCTAAAGATGGGCAGAGAATATAAATTGAATGGAATAATACAGAGGTTTGGTGAGGGATGTGTGTGTGTAATGGAGTAGCTCTGTATCTTGATTGTTGTGGTAACTGAAACTATGTATGTGTTTTAAAATTCATGAAAATGTCCATCAAAAATGTCAATTTTTACTATATGTTAACAGATAAAAGATAACAAAGAAGGGCCTCTCTGGTGGCACATGGGGTTAAGTCTCAGCACTATGAAGCTATCAGCAGCTACTGAGGCACTAGTTGATCCCCAGCCAAGGAGCTTCCCACATGTGCAGTGTCGACCCCTTCTGTCTCTGCAGTGTATTTCAGTCAACCTGCCTGTTCTGCTTCCACTCTGTCTCTGGTGAATCCTCTCACACCCCACCCACATCCCAGCTCTTATACGCATAAATAAATAAATCTTAAAAAACAAAAAAAGATAACAAAGAATATCCCTATATGTTTGAAAAATAAGAAATACAGAAGCTCCTCTAACAGCCTTGTTTCATTTGTTATTTTGCTATAACGTTGATGAGAAAAAAAGAACCCTGCTATTGAAGAACAAAGAAAGGAATGTTATTCAAAGACTTGCTTTCATAATCTGTTGTTTCAATTAAAGGCAGATTTTGCAAGATTGTGTCAACAATGCAGACTTGCTGCATGCTTCTAAATAACCCAGAATTCAAAGTAGATGTGGCAATGGAAATCACAAAATATTTTGAACTGCATAATAAAAATACTGTATACCAAAACTTCTGGATGTTAACTAAAGCAATTATTAGAGGAAAATTCATAACCTTAGATGAATAATTTAGAAAAGAAAAAAATAAAACAAATGAGCTAAACATCCTTCTCAAGGGTACATAAAATGAAAAACATATTAAATGTGAAAAAATGAGAGATAAAAATGAACTAGATGAATAAAATGATTAAAAACAAGCCTAATATACAAAATTTAAAAAAAATCAACAAAGCCAAAAGTTGGTTCATTATGAAGCTAATAAAACTGATAAATCCCAAAATGATTGATCAAGAAAAAGAGAATGCACAAATAACTGAAATTAAGAAGGGGAAAAGACTATCATCACATAATTAATATATACAGAAAAATCCCTGTATGATACATAAAAAATGAAGATTTGGATGAAATGTATAAATTCCTAGACGTAAAATACAATTTATAAAACTGACACAAAAGAAAGAAAAATCTGATTGATCCTATAATTATTAAAGAAATTGAATCCACAATCTTTATGTTAAGTGATTCTACTTGTTAATTGCACCACTTAAGAAATACTATAATTATACAAACTATTCTACAGCAATAGAAACAAAGAATGTACTCTCTAACTTTTCAACTACATCCGTAAAACAAAATATTACTTAGTAATGAAAAGTAAAAAGGTGATACTTGAATCATCTAAATGTATTTCAAAAGCATTATGCTAAGTGAAAGATGCCTGACAGAAAAGGTTACATATTGAATGACTGCATTTATATCACTATATAGTCTTGTGACTCTCACCACTGAAGATACAGAGTATTTCCATCACCCCCAAAAGGTGCATTATATGCAGTCTACTTCTTCCCACTCCAGTACTTCACAAATGTAAACTTTCCTTTTTCAGTGTCAGATAAGTGGAAATATTCAATATGCAGCCTTTTCTGTCAGGCTTCCTTCACTTAGCATAATAGCTTTGCCATGGGAGACTAAACTGAGAAGTCAAATCAGGCACCCAACTCAGAGGATGTGAAACTGCAGTAACCTCACAATCACTAGGGAAGAACACTGACAAAGCCTGACAAAAGAGACACAAAGGAAATTCAATTCTCAAGTGAAAGGATGAGTGAGTAAAGAGGGATATGCTAGGGCACAGTTCATACACTTGCCTGGAGGGGAGGAGAGAGATGTTTTGGATCTAGTCATGGGAATTATGGGTGAGTGCTATCGTTAGTAAGGCAGGCTTGGTCCACAATGAGGAAAGCAAAGTTCAGAGAGGCAAGACACCTCCCACCCCAACACTACCTTTTCCCCTCTAGGAGCAGGTGGGAATGGGGACCAAGCAAAATCAGTGAGCTGAAGCTATGCCAAAGGTTCAGTCCTTGAATGCAGAGATGCCAGTCTGAGGCCCACAGAGCAGAACTACAGCAATCACACAGGCATAAACAAAACCCACACAGAGCTGTCTCACACACAACAGACACTCCCAGGACTTCTCCCAACACTTAATGAAGACCCAACTAGAGATTAGTTCTCCCTGACATACAGCGCCATCTACTGGAAAAGTAGAAGCTCCATACACTTAATATTCAGAAAGTAAATAAATAATGGGGAGATGAAAAAAATACAACAAAGAGCAACCTGAGCTCTTAGGGAATATGACAGAAAGAGAACAAATATCCAGAACCTAGTCACAAAGGCATGGAAAAAACTTACTTCCCAAGAGACAAAGAATTCAAAATTACCATAACAAATTCAAAAATATGGCAGAAAACACAAAGTTAATCAAAGACATATAAGGAAAGTCAGAAAAGCAAGTGAATGTCCTGAGAAATAAAATTAATGGAAAAATGATCAAATTTTAAGCTTTAAATGAGAAAATAACAGAGATGCAGGATGCAAAAAGATCAATAAGGGAGGTAAAAAAAATTCTAGAGAAAGACATGAAGTATGCTAGACCAAATGGAAGATCAAATCAGTGACCTTGAAGATGATTATGCGCAAAGAATCCAGGTTACTTGAATGAAGTAACACTTCAAGAACTATCTGACTCCATGAGGAAAAGCAATATAAGAATAATGTATATCCCAGAAGGGGGAGAGAGAGAAGGTAACTGAAAAATTAGTTACAGAAATAATAGAAGAAAACATTCTAAACATGGAGAAAAAAATACACACACAAGTTCATAAGCTAAGAGAACACCAGGTTACATAAACAGAATGAAACTCACACTAAGACACAGAGTAGTGAAACTTCTGAGAATGCAAGGCAAAGAACATTAAACCTAGCCAGAGGAATAAAGCAGATAATCTATAAAGGAATCCCAATCAAGTGTACATCTAACTTCTCAGAGAAAACATCACTGGTAAGGAGATAATGCAATGACATTCTCAAAATACTTGAAGATAAAAACTGTTAGCAAAGAAAACTCTATTGTGCAAAGATCTCCTTCAGATATGAGAGAGAAATAAAGGCCTTCTCAGACAAACAGAAGCTGAAAGAATTTGCAAACACTACAAGCTTACCCAACAAATCTTGAAAGAAGCTCTCCTGTGTAAATTGAAGAACATTCACAAAAAACTGAACAAGGAGACAGACAGATCCACAATATTAGGCACAAAATGGCAGCAAAAAACCATTTATCAATAATCACTCTGTAAGAGGGTGGTCCTCAGGAAAGGGGAGTGCTCCAGATTCCCTGCCCCTCCCAAGAGAGGGTGGAGCTGAGCAGGAGAGATAAGAAGTTGAAGAAGGAGAGAAGAAAAGAGAAGAAGGAAGGAAGCAGGATGGAGAGCCAGAAGAAGCACAAGGAGCAGAGTGACATGTGAGGGAGCTGCACTGGCCTGGACTGACTGAAACAGATGTGAGACCCAGGGGGAGGTGGCAATGGCAACATTGATCTGGATTTTGATTTTGTTCTTTTCCTCCCAGAATTGTCTGGCTGTTTCTGACCCTTTTCTATGGATCCCTGCCAAAAGGTGCTTCAGACTTGCGGCAGGTTTTCGGGCCTTGCTTTGGGTCAGTCCCATTTGGGGGGACTTTTGCTCAGAAGGTGATGGGTAATTTTGGGTGCTTAGTTTAGAAACTATATTCTTTGTCTTTTCTGTATTATTACACTAATTGTATTAAAGTTTCTTTTCCACTTAAGGTTTTATATGTTTTATCTTGATGCGGCAGATGGCAGAACCTATTTAAAATGGCAGGTTTGGGGGTTCTGGGGTGCCCCTCTCCTTGCCCTGTAACAACTCTAAGTGCAAATGGAATGAACTCACTAATTAAAACATGCAGAAGGTCCAGTTGAATTTAAAAAAAAAAAATTAGCTTACTGTTATCTCCAGGAAATGTACAGGAGCTCTAAAGATAAACACAGGTTCAGTGTAAAGGGCTAGAAAATAATCCTACAAATCGATATCACCCAAAGGAAAGCAAGAACAGTCTTATTTATATCTGATCAAATAGATTTCCAGCTAAAAAGTGTAACAAGCGATAGGGATGGACACCACAAAATGACTAAGGGAACAAACAAAGTACATGGGGGCCTCCCTGGTGGCGCAGGGGTTAAAGTCTCAGTGGTATCAAGCTATTGCCAGGCACTGCTGCAAGAGTTTGATTCCTGGACAGGGAGCTAACCCACAAGGTGCAGCAGATCTCTCCTGTTTCTCCTACTGCTCCCCTCAACAGTGTATTTCAGTAGATCTGCCTGTTCTTCCCCATTCTGTCTCTGGTAAATCTTCTCACTCCCTGCACCTCTGGCCTACACCCCAGTTCTTGTATGCATAAATAAGTAAAAAATAAATCTTTAAAAATAAAAAAGGGGAGGGAATAACACTCAGCAATGTATATGCACCAAATGAAGGAACCTCAAAATATGTAAGATAATTACTATCAAATCAGCAAGCAGACATTGGGGAAAACACATTTTTTGCAGGGAATTACATCTTATTTTCATCAATGGAAAGAACAACCAGGCAGGAAATAAACAAGGTCACAATAGGCTTCTACAAAGAATTGGACCACTTGGGATTAAAGACATTTACAGAATACTACACCTCCCAAAAGCTGAATACACAATCTTCTCAAGTACACAAGGGACATTCTCCAAGATTAAGCATATACTGGGTCACAAGACAAATATCAATGAAGACTGAAATCATACCAAGCATAGTCACTGAATATAAGGTCACTAAACTAGAAATAAACCACAACAGGAAAGCAGAAAAAAAAACAATGAATGTATAGAAACTGAACAAAACACTACTGAATGACTTCTGAGCTAATGAGGAAACCAAAGAAGAAATTAAAAAATACCTTGAGATATGACAATAAGGATACAACCTTCCAGAACTTATGGGAACAGCAAAAGCAGTACTAAGAACAAAGTATTTAACAATAATCTAGAACTGATGGGACTTAAGTTGACAATGGCCCATATCAAAAAAAGACCAAAATGAAATACTAAGAGGGAAAAATGTTAACAATAAAGCTTCACATAAAAAACTAGAAAGAACTCAAATGAATAATCTTATCTCTCACTTTAAGAAACTAGAAAATGGAAAACAAAGCCAAAAGCCAGCAGAACTAAGGAATGGCACTGGAACAAAAGCAGACACATAGACAATGGAATCAAGTGAAACACATAGAAATAAACCCACATCTATACAGATAGTTAATCAAAGGAACACTTGAGTAAAAGAAGCCTATAAATGATGTTGGAAAAACTGAACAGCCATATGCAAAAGAATGAAACTACACTAGTATTTCACACCACACAAAAAAAATCAATTCAAAATGGATAAAAGACTTGTATGTAATACCAGAAATCATGAAACACATGGAAGAAAACATAGGCAAAACACTCATAGCATAGGCCTCGGAGATGCCATGTGGATTCATCTCCAACAAAAAGGAAAACAAAAGAGAATATAAACAATTGGGGCTACATCAAACTAAAAAGCTTTTGACTTGAAAGATAACCCATCACAAAAACAAAAAGACATCCTACTGAATGGGTGAAAATATTTGTGTATATGTCAACCACAGGGCTGATATCTTAGATCTACAAAGAACTTGTAGATAATAACCCAATCAAAAAATGGGTAGAAGAACTAAACAGGGACTTCTTCAAAGAACACATACAGAGGCCAACAGTCACATGAAAAAATGTTCAGCCATTACTAGTAGAGATTTTTAAATCAAAACTATAATGATACAACACCTTTGAGAATGATGGACATCAAAAATACCAAAAATATCAAGTACTGATAAGGATGTGGGAAAAAAGGAATCCCTCTTACAGTTACTGGAAATGTAGATTAGTCCAGTCACTGTGGAAAACATTATGGAGGTTTCTCAAAACATTAAAAATAGAACTACCATATGATCCAGCAATTTCACTCCTAGGTATCTACCCAAGGAATACAAAAACAATAATTTGAAGGGAAACATGCACATGTATATTTACTGCAGCACTACTTACAATAGCCAAATCATGGAAACAACCTATGTGCCCAAATAGAGTTGAGTGGATCAGGAAGATGCAATATATACATACACAATGGACTACTACTCAGCAATCAAAACAAATAAAACTCTTGACATTTGCAACAACATGGATGGAACTAGAGGGGATTATGCTAAGCAAAATAAGTGAGGAGAAAGACAAATACCACAAGGTGTCACTTATACTAAACATAGAGAAACCAAAGGGTCCCATAAATCCAAACTAACAACAAACCCTAGAAATCTGACTATAGAACTAAGGGTACCAGAGGGAGAAGGGCAGGAAAATGGGACAGAGCAGAATGGACTACAGGGATGGACTGTGGGTACTTTGGTGGTGTAATAATAACACCTAAAAGGAAGATCCCACACCACTAAGACACAAACAATGATGTAAACCAATGTCACCTCAATAAAAATAAGTAAACAAAAACATTTAGCAGAAAATGAAACAAAAAATATTAATATAATTTCACTAAGCTTAAATTAAGCTATGATAATTTTCAAATTAACATTGCAGCTACAAATTTTATTGTATTTAACATTACTGATTATGGATGAAATTTAAAAATCTTCATTTAAAGAGTAAATAATCCAATAGTTACTCATCACTTTGAGTGATAATCTGTATGTACATAAGTGATAATGTGTGTGTGTGCGCGCATTTAATAAAAGACCTATTCATTTGTCTAGATAGCTTTGAATGATGGAAACAGTTTTATTTTATTCTTCTCTTTCATTGTTTTTGTTGAGTAGATTTAATTTCTAAGTAGTCACGATTATAAGTTTTACCTCTGACTTTTCCAAACTTACACTATTTTTCAAATTTGATATCTACCAGTTTCTTTTCCTAATATGGAAAGTCCTCCTTTATCTCTCTCAAGAAAAAGAAGTTAAGACTGTAACATGACAGCCAAATTGCTTTTCATGATCTACTTCCAGGTGGCCTGTCACAGGCTGGCATATACACAGGGGCCAAAGGCTGCCATTTCAAAAAACCTCCACAAGGAATTCAGAAAGAATTAAAACAGCAGCACTCATTGTTGTATTTCCCTAACTGCACCTGCTGTGTTATAGATCATCACATACATAACAGCATTTAGAAAGTGCTTTGTGTTTATACCCACAAGGTCCAATCTTTCACTGAGATTCATCCCAATCTTCCTGTAGTTATATGCAGTCTCAGAACCAAAGGACCATATCCTTAGCACTAAATAAAAAGCATTAACCCCAGTGACACCATCTGGAGTTTTTCTTTTATTATATACTTTCAATGCCTTGAAATCTAAGCTGTGTTAACAACACTTACATGAATGGAATGCATTACAACTTACTCAGCTTTAATGGAAAAGTGTACCCTATAACTACATCTATCCAAAAACACACGTCAGTCCTATCACATGGCTATGCACAATTCATTTACTATAATATAAAGAACATTTAAACTGGTCACATTACCTGTCCTATAATATTACATTAGAATATAAAAATAGATCATCATGCAGTTCTCTATTTCCTGATTTTTGCAGTTTAATCAAAGAAAGGTAAACTTCTGATTCTCTGCTTGTGCTGACCAAGAGTAATCTAAGATGTCAATCATATCTTATGGTTTATTGCTATCTATTCTATTTTGGAGATGCCACTCTATGATCACCAGACCGGGAAGAAAGCCTGTGAGAACTGAATAAACTAGATCTTTTTTTTTTTTTAACATTGCACAGATTGCTTTTATTTGGATTAGCATCATTCATATCTGGGATACTCAAGGTGCCTTATAATGAGATATAAATTAAAACTGTAATGAGTAATTATAAGCAACAGCTTAGCTTTTAGGGGCACTGCTTGTTTATCTAGGAAGAAAACACTTGGCTGGCACTTCAAGTTTATTCCCTCTACATTCCTCTAACAATTGTGCAGAACTTTAGCTTTCAAAGCCATATATAAACTAAGTGAAGGCAAACACCAAGACCAGTAAAAGATCTTCATGGAACGGTATATAACCATCCACTAAATCAACAGGATAGGTGATACCAATTAAGATCCTGAAGTAAATCATCCTAGGCATCAATTGAAGAATCGTCAATGAAGACTGGAATTTTAGTTAATATTTAAAATATAAATCCTACAAGGGACATACAGTTTTCTTAAACAACTTATACTAAATGATATTATAGCATGACTGATAACATTTAAGCTACAGAAAAAAAGAAGTTATATAGACTTAAAGATGTACCCTGGATACTTTGTGATGTAAGTGGTGTATGTATCTGTGTGTGTACACATGCACTCACTTACACTGAGGCACAGCATAGTACAAAAAAGTTCGTTATTTTTCAAATACCAAAAATTCAATTTTATTATTTTTACATGCTTAAAAATTGGATATTATTGCCTGGAAGCAAATGCTAAAACCATCATTTATTTAGTCATTTTACGTATACTTGAGGACTTACCAAGTAAATATAATGTTGAAAAGATAAACACGTTATATTTAATTTGGTAATTATAAAAAAAATTGTAATTATACAAACAGCTAATCTATTCATCTATTCACATTAGTTAGAACCGACTGTGGGCACAAACAGCAGGGCTATTTATTTAGTGCAGTCTTGAGAGGCAGGGTGTACTTCATGCTTCATGACATATAATGTTAAGCTGAAGAGGTAGAAAAGAGAGAGGCTAAGAACAACCTTTAAAAAGACTCAAAAGAAAGAACAGTAGTTGAGAAACTGGCAATCACAAGAATAAATAGTAAATCTGTATTATTAATATAAAACAAATATCATTCATTGAGGTTCTACATAGTACTAGCCTTTTTACAAACAGATTCTAGTATTTATAGCTTTTCAATTATCAACATCCCTACTTTACAGAATAAGCTTGAAGCTTCCAGAGAACAACTTGCCCTGTCAGGAAAAAATTTTTAAATATTCAAGATGACCAGAAAAAAAAAAGATGACCAGAAAAGATTACTGGGTTCCTCTCTACTTTATCTCCACCTTTCTACCCTTCCTATTCCATAAATTATAGAAAACTGGTAACAATGCAAATGATTATTTTTCATATATGCAAATAATTTTGTCCAGTAAAGTTGTAACTGCTCTCTCCCCCATGTGAAGGAAGTCAGTTTTTAATCTATTTAGCAATTCTGTGTCTCATATTCCCAAGGGCCTGCACGCTTGTGCATGCTCTTCGGATTCCATTTTGAGCCACCTGTGACATATTAGTAGTTCCCTCATTAATTAATATGTTAAATAATATCTTTGGCATTTGGTTATATATTTTTATAAGCCAGGATTTTACCTTTTAAAAAACTTTTAATTGCTCCAAAGCACAATGAGTAAGAATTTGAAGATTTATGTAGACTCTATAGGATTCCAAAAGATAAAGTTTCTTCCATTAAATACAACTCAGCACTTCTCACCTTTCATTCACTAATGACAACATAATTTTTGTAATACTGCTTTCAAGGGTCTCAGAGCAACTTTTTATTCCATTTGATGAAATTTACTAAAATGTCCAATATGAGGCCACTTTCACTCTTTCACCACTAATCTCTCCCTCACATAACCTTAATTCCTCAGCCTCTTGGGAAGTGAAAAAGGAAAATAAAAATAAATTCTCTCATTCTAAGGTTTTCACAGCAATGCAACCACATAAACAATGAACGTACAATTCATGCTATTTAATTCTCTATCAGGCATAATTCAAATCAAATCCCAATGGGCAAACTCTGGGATAATTAAAATGTACTAATATAATGAATAAGAGAAAGGTGGTAACTGGGGGAAGAACTTAGGAAATCCTTGTCTCCTGCGTTTGCTAATCATTCTTTTTGTTCTGTTAGATTCCCTTTCCTTGACCTCACCTTTTTGAAAAAATTTACAGATTGTTTCTGCTTAACAAAACTAATAACTAGTGACAAATACTCAAGTCTACACGATGGAAGCTGAATGGTAAATTTTACTGCAACATAAACTACCCTGTAAAATAATGGACCAATTCTTGTGCATTCAATTCACAAGAAAATTGTAAAAATTTTAATTTAAAAAAATAAAGAAAATTATACTACACATCCTTACATAAAATTGTATTGGTTTATCTGCTTAACAAAATTGACAGTACGAAGATTCTTTTGTACATTCCAATGACATATGTTAAAGGTACACTCTTTTCGAACAAACATTTACCCTTCGCCACTGGTGAAAGGCAACAAGATCTCTTTACAAAGTCTCGTCTTTTTCAATAAATTTTGCATGAAAACATGTTATCCTGGCACAAAGTTGCCTGCTGTCACATTCGAAGTGTGATAAATGTTTAATGAAAACAACACCACACAGCTTGGTGTCAGACAACAGCTATCACACAGCCCTCCTTTGATCCAAACAGACACTTAAAAGGAGTTCTAAGCATGCTCTGCACCGCAGAACTCTATAACCTATATGCAAATAGAGATAAATTAGCATAAATTACTTCCTGCTGTATAAAGAAATAAGAGGTAAGGAAAAATATGACAGGCTCTGAGAGTAGGTAACCGCTGTCAAACTCAGAGTCCAGATCTCCAAATCACTTCCTACACCTTCTGCCAAGAAAGGTGTGGGAAAACCTCATCACCAGGAATTTACTTCAAGAAACTCTACAATTTGAAGACACTGGAACATTTCCAAGGTCAGAACCAGAACTCTACAAAATATGATTATTACGTGTATTAGTCTTCTTATATACACTGTTTCTAATACTTACAGTTTTTTAAATATCATTATCCCCATTTTAGAGAAGAATGAATTAAGGTTCAAAAAGAATCACTTGTCCTAAACAGAAAAAAATTGTGAATGACTTTAAATTACCAAAAATTGTAACTTGAAATTTAACTTTCCCAGAAATTAAATACCTTAGTAGTTTGCTTTAAAAAAAAACGAACTAATCAGAATGCCTACATATTCAATTCCTGTAAATAAATGGTGTATATTGATAGGCTTTCTGTGTTTTTAGTCTCTAAAGACATATCTAAAATAGTTGTGCATAAATATTATTAGAAACCAAATTTTATAAATGCAAAACATTGAAAATTAAGGTCATTAAATGTTCTTGATAAAAATCTGAGACAGGATTCAGTGGGTGTCTCTTACATTAATATTTCACATAGTGTTTTATACAGAAAGGCACCTATTAGTCCCTACACCTATGATACCCTGAGAGTTTATGGTAGGTCTTTTTTTTCCCCCATGTTAGCTCTTTTTTTATCCAGCAGATTAATAAAATGAATAGCTCTATTTATGACATTATAAAACAAATTCTAATTATAATCAGTCAAATATCCCAGGAATTTCTAGAACCACACTTAATTAGCTGCTATTTAGAAAATATTTTACAAAATTATCTAACTTTGTATCTTCTTTCTCAGAAGTCTGATAAAAAAGCCCTTCCTCATTACTAGGCTCATTAAGTTTTGCTTGAGCAATCTGTCCTGTTTTTAGTTTTCCCAATTTATAAAATACTCCTTTATCATTGCACTTACACTTCTTGCATTGTACTTTATAAATGCATGCTTTCTATATTATCAATATTTATAAATACTGATGTTTACAAACTGATTTGATAAAAAAACAAAAAAAAGCATAGCACATGGGTTATATTCGCTTATGTAAGGAAGCATCCAGATTATTTAGCACAAGCTGAAATATTCTTATTGATTTGTGACAATCACAATGAACAAATAATTGTGCTGGGTTTATTTTTTAAACCCTTGTTCACTTGTTTAGTCAACAATATTTAAATGCTATCTATTTCTCAAGTACTATACTAGAAAATATGAACTTAATGGTAGGCCAGTCTTACTTAGCAATTTCATGAAGGTGGCTAAAGACAATCATGAAAGAAATAAACTTAAAGCCTAGAAAATTTTTATGGTTTTATGAAATATAATTAAATGTAATTCTCAATAGACAAATGAAATTCTGATGCAGAAAGGAAAAAAGAAGAAGGGGGAGGGAGGGAAGGAAGAAAGGTGAGCAAGAGAGAAAGGAATCAATCTTTTACAAATGACAGATTTCTGGCTTGATTAAAGAAAAATATGGCACAGAAAATTCTTTCAGTTTTTAACTATGTTCTAAGAAAGTCTGAGATCACATGATCTCAAACAATATACAGTACCATTAAATAATAATGAATAACCAGAGAAGTGAGAATATTGCACTATTGGGTTAAGGGACTGGTCAGTGGTCAGTGAACTTGAATTAGAGACTTAAAGTTGTGCCATTTACTAGCTCCTAATTTGCATAATGGGATAATAAAAGCATCTATTTTATGAGGTTATTATGAAAATTAAATGAGATAATACACATCCACTGCTAATTACAGTTTACAGCATTTAGAAAATGTATTTAAAATCTAATGCTTATTATTATTATGCCCATGATAAGTAAAGCATTTTATTCATACCTCACGTAGCCCTGATCATATCAGTTACTCATTTTAAAATCTTCATTGGCTTCCCACTGCCTTTAGAAAGCTCCAAACTTCTCAATGTAATTTAAAGAGCCCTCCAATAAACATCTCTCTTCTATTCTAACCCAAGCCCTGTTAGATTTCAGTTCCTCAACTATATCACCATACCCATGCTTGCCTCCAAGTCGTTTCATATGAAGCTAATTTTGCAGGCAAGACTTTTTCCCTTCTTTTCCTTCCTTCAAGTTATAAACATCAGTTTTTCTGAGAAGCCTTCCCTGACAAGTTGATTAATGTAGATCAACCAGCTTAATGTTCATAAAAATACCAACCACAATGTGTCAAGACATAACATGAAAGCTACCATGCTGAGACTGGCCAGTGGGGAGGATGAAAAAAGGCCCAGATATACTTACCTCTACAATAAACGCACTCATGGTTTAGGTCAGATTTTAACAAACTATTAACTTTGTGCCAAATCTAGTCAGCTTCCTATTTTTATAAATAGTTTTATTAGAATACAGTGATGCCATTCAGTATTATCTGTAACTATATTCTAGGTATATATAACTATTATCTATAACTGCTTTCATGCTAAAAGGGTAGAATACAGTAGTTGTAACAGAGACCGTATGGCCCAGGAAGTATAAATTGTTACCTCTTTACAAAAAGTGTGCTGACCCTGGGTTAAGTGACTTTAGTTAGATTTTGTTACTTAGCGCCAAAAGCATCCGAACTCATACTAAGTATGTTTCCATTGATTTCTAATGAGACAGTCAACCGGTTACACTGTGATTACTTGCACATCTTCCCTTCTATAAATGCTTATTTGGCCACCTTTATGAAATTGCCAAGTAAGAATGGCCTACCATTAAGTCCATATTTTCTAATATAGTACTTGAGAAATAAATAGATAGCATTTAAAAATTGTTGGCTAAACAAGTGAACAAATGCATGAATGAATGAATAAGCATGTGTGATCTATAATCTATAAATTTTAACATCTCACATGACATCATTGTGAATGACAAGCATATAAAGCACTTTCTCAGCCTTGAATAGCTTGAAAGTCAGTTTTAGGAAATAAACATGCAAGTTTTTTAAAAACGATAAATTATTTTTGGAGCAAAGCAGGGTACATCTTATATGCACACACTAACTGAACCCTGAAAATCTTTGAATTTAGATCCTAACAAAAAGGTAAGAATCTGAGTCCTTGGCACTCACCAGGAGAAAGAGCACCCTCACAAAGACCCCACATTATGGCTCACTAGCCAGTGGAGATGACTAAATCTGCCTACTCACAGCTTATTGGCATGGGAACCCAGGGCCTTTAACAGGTACTCTTGTTTTGATCCTGTTCATAGCCTTTTGAGATTTAAGAAATAACGACATATACAATATTATTATCTTATGAATCTGTCATCCAGGAATCAGTTTACATGAATACAATCAAAACTGAGTGATGGAAGAGTACACCCTGTAAAGCTGCCAAAGACTTTAAAATGAATGTCAAACATCTGGCCTCTCTTATTTATTCACACTCTCATTTTTCTTACTATTAAAATACAACAAGTAATGCTTTATATAATATTAATTTTACACAAGAGTGTAAACATTATTCTAAAAAAGAAGAATTTGGTGAGCTAGATGCAAAAAATTAAGAACTAGTAAAAATCATAGTCACAATTCCCAAAGACATGAAATATCTAAAAGGATGTAAACTAAATGAAGGGAACAAAAAGAGACAAGAAGACAGTTCCCTGATTTACCTATCCTCCTACTCCATATTTTCCAGTCTCAGAAACCTACTCTGTGTTCCTTCTTCACATGTTATCCTCCCAACTTTCTCCCTTTATCAATAGATTTCCCCCATATTCTCGATGACGCTCATTCAACTCTACCTGGATAACTCAGTCTCCCTACCAATTTAAACCACATATCCAATCCTATCTCCTCTTCTAAAATATTCAACAACCCGTAAAACCAGAAAAGGACAGAACTCAGAATGTTGCAGGACACAACTGTTGGATGTACATTCACTGTTGTGGTATAATTAGGAGAGAGAAGAATATTACCAACCATCTAGGCAGGTCTGTATAATATCACTGTAAAACTGAAAATAAAAAATAAACACAAAGACAACTGTGAAAAAGAAAAGACTGCAAACTGGTCCAACCTCTTTGGAAAGCTGTATGGCAGTTTCTCAAACAACTAAAAAATGGAGCTTCCATATGACCCAGCAATTCCACTCCTAGGAATATACTCAAAGGACACAAAAACAGTAATCCAAAAGGTCACATGCACACCTATGTTTATTGCAGCACTATTTACAATAGCTAAAACATGGAAACAACTCAAATGCCAAAAATTGATGACTGGATCAAGAAAATGTGGTATATGTATACAATGGAGTACTATTCAACAATCAAAAATGATTAATATAATTCTCAGCAACATGGATGGAGCTAGAAGGGGTCATACTCAGTGAAATAAGCCAAAAGGAAAAAGAAATATATCAAATGGTATCACTTATATGAGCACTATAAGAGAGCCAAACGAGAAATCAGAAACAGAAAATAGCACACAAAACATAAAAAAAGCAAAAACTAGCAGGCAACTACAAATAAGAGACATTCTATAGGGGAGGGGAGGAAAAGAGACCATAATAGAGGAGAAAAGAGCACAAGGGACTATGATGATGGTTCACAGGTGAATTGATAGTGAGAAACCTACAAGGGATACACAGTAATGTAAAGGACATAAATTAAATAATTTTTAAAAATAAAATAAAATAAAGAAAAGATGAAAGAAAAGCCCTATATCCTTTAATAAAAACTCTTCAAAGAATTAAGATCTCAAAGAACCATATCCAAAACCTTGGTGAGCTCCTATATTTAACGAAGACAAAATGGATACATTAAATACATTTTTGTACTGAAGCATTAAAGTGAACAAATATAAGGTTTTGAAAGATCAACGAAGGTAATAAATTCCAAGATATTCTACTTTATAACAATTTTGAATAAAATAAACAAGAATCTATAACTTGTCACTAATCAAGATTTTGCCTCATTTTAACATTTTTTAATTTGATAAAAGTTTAAGAGTAGATGTCGACTCTTAAAGGACAGAGCTAGAATAACTATTCCAATTATTCAATTCTATAAAAAGTTTTGTCTCATGTGCATACACATACACACATACCTTAATATTGGTCAAGTCCCCATTCTATAGAAAGAGGCCTAACAAATAGTAAATAATATAGTTCCCTCCTTGTTTCACCTTTCTCCTTTTTTCCTAACAGCTTTTCAGTAAGTTAACAGACATCAAGTAGTCTTCAAATTTTAAATTCATATTCATAAAAAGAAATAAAGAACTTTCCTAAAAAATTATGTAAATTTTCCTTCCCTTACATATTAAGCTTTGATAGTGCTAATTATTTTTATTTCTAAGATTTGTTACATAAGTATTAAATGAAAGTAGGGATGAACAAAGAAGTTCTGTAAAGTTTGAAGTACAGGTTTCCTCTGCTTTCCAAGGTAGAATGTACCTATTTGGTATCATTTGTAGGTTATTTTTTAGGTCTGGAACGCAATTGCCACTAGTTTATTAATATATGGGAAAATTTCTGAGTGTTTCCAGATCCAAAAGTGACCTGCCAAATGATACCAAATGGAAAAGTTTTACTTTCAAATAGAAGGGAAAGCCTGGTTTACCCTTTCTTCTTTCTTTACTACATTCTCCACTTTTTTCCATCTTCTACTCTTATAGTTCAATTACAGGGTGGAAATCAGAAAAACCTCAGAGAATTAAAACTGAACTTGAATATTTCCATCAAATCACTGTCATTACTGCTGAAGATTTGCAACTCACCCACGTTTGATGCTGTATGATTCCTTGTCCTTGCCTTTATCCTTCTCTTTTTCTCTTTTCTCTTTATCTCTGCCTTTACGACGTTCTCTATCCCGAGACCGACTGCGAGTTCTTCTGTGACTAGATCTTTCACTGCTTCGACTATGGGAACGTGGACGAGGTCTTGACCTGGATCTACAGGAGGCAGATTTCATTTAATACATTTAGTGTATATTTTGCATTATGAAATGAAAATGTTCATTAAAATTATCTGAAAAAATAGAATTGAGTTTTAATAATGGATTCAGAAATTATCAATAAAAACCTGAGTGGGGTCTCCCTGGTGGCGCAAGAGGTTAAGTCTCAGCACTATGAAGCTATCAACAGTCACTGCAGCACGAGTTTAATCCCTGGCCAGGGAGCTAACCCACATGATGCAGCAGACCTCTCCTGTCTAACCTGCTCCTCCCCTCAGCAGTGTATTTCAGTAGATCTGCCTGTTCTGCTCCTCACTCTGTCTCTGGTGAATCCTCTCACCCCCCTGCACCTCTGGCTTATCCCCCAGCTCTTGTATGTATAATAAAATAAAATAAATCTTTAGGTATAAATAAAAATAAAAAAACCTGATTGAAGCAAGCATCTAAACAGAGTTCTTTATGAGTAAGTACTTTAATGTGATACATAAAGAAAGTGTATGTTGCCAACTTTATAGGAAATTAACATTTACTCAAAAAGAGTTTACAGGTGAGTTCTTAAAGGTTTGATTCAGGACCTTCCTGGTGGTGCAAGGGGTTAAGTCTCAGCACTATGAAGCTATCAGCAGCCACTATAACATAAGTTTGATCCCCAGCCAGGGACCTAACCCATATGGTGCAGCAGACCACTCCTGTCTTGCCTGCTGCTCTCCTCAGCTGTGGCTTTCAGTAGATCCACCTGCTCTGCTCCCCACCCTGTCTCTGGTGAATCCTCTCACCCCCTGCACCTCTGGCCTACACCCCAGCTCTTGTATACATAAATAAATATTTTTTTTAAAAAGGTTTGATTCAAGTCTTAACTGTTCATATCTCCTGAAACAATGTAAATCAAAATGTATCTAATTGAATTCCAAGGATAAGGCTTCCCCATCCCTACAATCTCTGCTTTCATATCTAGTCTACCTTATTTCTTATTTTTAATTGTTACAATGAAAATATTCCTCTACTCTAACCCAACTTTTCTTTGTATTAAAAAAATGACAGTATTAGGTAGGGTATACTATGTGATTGTTAAAAGCAAGATTTCAGATTCTGCTTTACAATACTAACAAGAATGTCTCTACCAAACTGACAGTCCTAAAGATAACTATAATTATTAAAAGAACCAACAGTCTTAAGGCACGGGGTAATGAACAAAAGCAGGCAAATTCTGTAGTGGGTAAGTACTTAGAAAAAGAAAACAACCAAGAGAACACTTAACACTTTACTGCTCCTTGTCTGAAGCAAGTCCAAATCTATGCAATATAGGACCATTAAAACTCCAAAGAAAACTTGTAGAAATTCTGGTCCGCAAAACCAAAAGACAGACTCTAGGCAGCCACAGCCTGGAAAAGAATCAGAGAAGGGAGCCAAGAGTTCTATACGTAAACTCTATTCAAGTCTTTGACTGATCCTACTTCATACATATGAAGAACAGACTCCAAATAGCTAACGATAAATGAACTGAACCAAAATTTCAGCTGACTCCAAAGAGTCAGGAGTTTTGCAATTCTAATTCAACTAAATTAATTTCCTGCTAAAACAAAAAGATATATTCTTCAGAGAAATATAACAGAATTCAAAGTATGCAAAACATGTTCTTTGTCATGCCAATGGTAAAATACAAAATTTCTAATATACAATGAAACATGAAAAATGTGATCCATTCTCAAGAGAAAAGACAAACCATAGAAAGCAATCCTGAGAAGAGCCAGATGTTGGAATTAACAGGCAAGGATTTTAAAGTCATAGTAAATATAATTAATGTAATATAGTTAATATAATATAGTAACATAATTAATATAAAAAGTTAAGAAATTTCAGCAGAAAAGACTAGAAAGTAAAAAATTTAAATTCTACAACTGAAAAAATATAGGAAATTTAAAAATATTCTAAATAAGATTTAAATCAGATTAGTAATAACAAATAATATGAAAGAATGTACAAAAAAAATCAAAATTATCCAAACTGAAGAACTAATTAGAAATAATGATAGCTAATAAGAATATTACACAAGTTCTCTGGGATATGTGTGACAATATTCAAATTCTAAAATATGTATTTTTTTTAACCCAGGAGAAAAGAAAGTAGAACGGAGAATAACTTTAAAATGGTATTTATAGTCAGACATGTTGGGATCTGATAATTCCAACAACGTAAACCAACATTACCTCAATAACAAAATAATAATAAAGTAAAATAAAGCAGTGGCCAAAATTTTCCCCTCACTTAGTAAAAAGAGAAATTTATAGATTCTAGTTTAGCAAACCCCAAGATAAATATGAATAAGACTAACAATACCATAGTCAAACAAGTGAAAACTAAAATTAAAGATAAATATTGAAAATATTAAGAAATGACCTATTACATATAGAAAAGCATTGCTATGAATTACTGCTGACTTCTCATCCAAAATAATGGACAACAGAAGACAGTGGAACAAGACTCAACATGGGAAAGGGGGAAAAAAATAACCAGCACTTTTATATCCAGCAATGATATCCCTCAAACACGAAAGTAAAATTAAGGTATTTCTGAGAAAAAGGAAAGGAAAATATAAACATCAATAGTAGATCTGCATTACAATAAAAACTAAAGTAAGTTCTTCAGGCTAAAAAGAATCATAACAGATGGAAACATGAATCTTTGGAAAGAATGAAGTCACTAGAAATGGTAAATGTGTGTAATACAAACAATTTCCTTAATTTATTTAAAAGACAGTTAAGTGCTTAGAGCAAAAAATATAATACTTTACTATAGGGTTTAGAATAAAGCACAGGCCAGCAAAATGGACCTACACAGTTATAAGGTTCCCATATTTCATGTGACTAGTGAAATACTAACACTAAGAACACTGAAATGGAAAGGGTATGTATGTAATCCAAAGAGCAACCACTTAGAGAAAAAAAGAGGTGGTGGGTATAGTGTGGTAACAACAGAAAAAGAGGGCGAGCCTATACTCTAAATTATATACAAGGTTATAAACCAATGTGACCTCAAAAGAAGAAAAAGAGTAAAGAAATACTGTTAAAATAACAAAACACACACAAAAAAGGAATTTTAAAAAATATTTGCTAATCCTAAAAGGAAACTGGAAAGAAAATACAAAAACATGAGTTAATATAAAGATATATTAAATAAATAACAAACTGGGTGACTTAAATCCAACCATATAAATAAACATATTAAATATTAAATGGAACAATTTCTTGAATTAGAAAGCACAGTATGTCCAAATGAATTAAAAACATACAACATACAACTATAGTTGTATAAACATACAACTATATGCTGTTCTCAAAATACGTAGTTTAAACATCCAGACAAGTTGAAAATAAATGGCAAAATGTTGACTTTATGCAAACAGTATGCACAGGAAGACTGGAATGAATACATTAATATACAATAAACCAGACTTCAAAGACTAAGAGTATCACTCAAAATAAATCCTTAATGATGATCAATAGGTCAATTCATAAGTGGAAGATTTAAAGTATGTTTACCTGACCACAACAGAAATAAATTAGAATTTAATAAAATATCTAGAAAACCCAAATATATAGACCTTAAATAATTTCTAAGTAAATAATGGATCTAAATAATTCATGGGTCAAATAAGAAATCACAGGAGAAATTAGAAAATGTAAGGCTCATTCTAAAATCTTAGAACAATAATCAATCAGAATTTAAAGTTCTAGGATTAAAAGAAAGTAATAATAATGGAGGAGGGGCATTTTTGTGATAACTTTAGCTACTGTACATACATTAGAGCATATTATCCTAATTTAATTCTATACTCTTTAGGACCAACACATGATTCTAGTAATTAGTTTTCACTTAGTGAAAATACAGAATAACTAAAAACAAGTCAATAAAATATTTATACCATAATAAAACTCTCAGAGATTCTTTTTCAAAATAAATCTGTAATGTGAATTTATTTCGTATTGGTTTCCCTTTATGTCAAAAAACATACAGTTGAACAAAATGTGCAATTATTTGCATGTTACTAATGAGACAGATATTTCTGAACTCATACTTTACTTTATCAAAACAATTTATCTGCTTATTACTATAACTAAAGTTACAGAAATGTAAAGTTAAAAAAGAATTGCTAATGTAATGATATCCTTCTTTTACTTAGCCTACAAAATGAGACAAATAAATACTTTTCAGAGTTATTACAAGGATTCAGTAATAGCATTTGAATCATGAGATAGTAGACAAGTGATCTGAGAGGACACAGACACTGAGCAATACGCTAAACTGAATGAATAAGTACTGTCTGAATCACAAGTACATGAAATATGTTTCCCTCATATCAAACCAGTAAAGAAAAGCAATTTGAAAGATCTTTAAAATCTCAAGGCTGGCATAAGGTTGACTCAAGTTTCAATATAATTCTTTTACGTAACAAAGCAAATAATATTAATCTTGGCTAGAATTCACTATCTTCTCCACAAGTAATACTTTGCAACCACAATACATGATCATTAGCCTGCTATCAGGAAAATACTATCATCTAAATCTTTGGACAATACCAAAAGCAATTTACAGATTCAATGCTATTCCAATAAATACCTCAAAGACATTCTTCAAAGAAATAGATAGACTACTGATGAAATTCATATGGAACCACAAAAAACCTTGCATAGCTAAAGCCCTCCTAACTAAAAAGAAAGAAAACAGAGGAATTTCACTCCCTGATTTCAAACTATACTACAGAGTCATAATAATTAAAAGAGCATGGTACTGGAACAAAAACAGACAGAAAGACCAATGGAACCGAATAGAATACTCAGAATTAAAGCCAGATATCTATGAACAACTAATCTTTGACAAAGGAACAAAGAAAATGCAGTGGAACAAGGACAGTCTATTCAATAAATGGTGCTGGGAAAACTGGACAGCCACATGCAAAAAAATGAAGCTAGACTACTACCTCACACCCTGCACAAAAGTCAACTCAAAATGGATAAACACCTGGATGTAAGACCTGAAACCATAAAATGTATAGAAGAAAATACAGGCAAAACTCTACACGACATACATCTCAGCAAAATCTTGAAAGACACATCCCTCAAAGCGCAGGAAGTGAAAGACAGGATAAACAGATGGGATTACATCAAAATAAAAAGCTTCTGTACAGCAAAAGAGACATTAACCAAAACTAACAGAAGCCCTACCAACTGGGAAAAGATTTTTGCACACAATACATCTGATAAAGGACTGATAACAAAAATTTACAAGGAACTCACACAACTCAACAAAAACAAAGCCAATAACCCAGTCAAAAAATGGGCAGAAGAGCTCAAAAGGCACTTCTCCAGAGAAGAAAAGCAAATGGCCAACAGATACATGAAAAAATGCTCAACATCACTTATAATCAAGGAAATGCAAATCAAAACCACTATGAGATACCACCTCACACCTATGAGGATGGCACACATTAAAAATACAGGAAACAACAAATGCTGGAAAGGATGTGGAGAAAAAGAAACTCTTCTACACTGCTGGTAGGAATGTGAACTTGTCCAACCACTATGGAAAGCTGTATGGCGATTCCTCAAACTGTTAAACATGGAGCTCCCATACGACCCAGCAATCCCACTTTTGGGAATTTACCCAAAGGACACAAAAACACTAATACGAAAGGATACATGCACCCGTAGGTTCACTGCGGCACTGTTTACAATAGCAAAGGTATGGAAGCAACCCAGATGTCCAAAAATAGATGATTGGATCCAGAAGATGTGGTACATATACACAATGGAATATTATTCAGCATTCAAAGAAGATAAACACATGCAATTTGCAGCGACATGGATGGAATTAGAGGGAATCATACTCAGTGAAATAAGCCAGAAAGAAAAAGAAAAATATCGAATGGTTTCACTTATAACAGGACTATAGGGAAACCAAATAGGAGAGAGACACTCGGGGAGGGGGGGGGGTGCGGGGCAGGGGAGGATAAAGGCACAAAATGGAATAGAAGGGAACACAAGGGACCATGGAGATGGATCACGGGTGAATTGGTGGTGGGCTACCCAAGGGGAATACAAAATGGAAAAGACATAAATAACAATAAAAGAAAAGAAAAAATAAATAAGTAAATCTTTGGACAATAAAATGAGATATTTTGGGGAGTCAAGGGGAGCTCTATAACACATGGTCAATATGCCCAAATGGCACTGTCCCAAAGAAATAAAAAAAATATGATATTCTATCACTATCATAGCAATGCCAGATACCACAACTAGCAGCAAGGTCTTCTATAAATTACTAACTGCCCGACCCTCCCACAGCACCTACTTTCCCCATATCTACTCTTCCCAACTTGCCAATTCATTAATTGTCTCCTACCTCCACTCACAGTTTTCACTAACAAAGACACAACTATGGAAAACACATGCCTGTTATTCTCCAAAACTATCTTGCTCGTTATTCAACAAGCTTCCTCATACAAGCAGCCCAGGCCCACTCTGGAATGTTTTCCAATAAATGCTGCTGGTGTAGTTCAATGAACTATGATAGCAACAGCAGATTTGTGGGTTAAGTTACCCACAATGTCAAAGTTAAAGTGTTTAACTTTAAAAATTCATGGTATGCCTTCCCAATATTTTAATGTTCATTATTTTAATTCTCAAACTGTAAGCCTCTTATTCTTGCTTACTGACCACCAGAAGTAAAAATTTAACTCTAAACGAAATGGAAGGGTAATAAATAGCAAAGGCAAACATTATTAAAGACTATTAAAGGACCACAAAATCAAACACAGATTTAATTAAGCTAACTAAGCTGCTGACTAGTTGTCATGAGAATTCCTTTACACAATTCTGAATCAAATTCACATTCTAGACACATAAAGAACCCCACTTACTTTATTAAGTAGCTGTAGTTAACATATTTGAACAGTCTCCATATTTGAAAAAGTAACAGATTACAGTAAAGTGATTTCCTATTCAGTCCAAACAAAAAAAGTCAAAGAATCCATACTCAAATTTAAGATGCTATTTGTCCCACAGTCCTTAAACAAAAACCTTTCTGATAAATCACTCTGGAAGTCTCCAGAGTACCAAAGTCAATATGGAGCTATATTATAAGCAAAGAAACATTTGATAAAAAATGTGGCACTCTAGAACACACAATATCTAAGCAATAAATGGACAGCAAGATGTCCTATTATACCAGATAAATGCTTTCAATATCTACAGAATAGGAAGAATCACCATAACATTCCCACGTAAAATGAATTATTGCCCTCAAAAACCAATCTGTCAAGTTTCTTAATTGGCTAATAAGTTCTAAACACATGTAATCAAAACAAATATCCTAATATTTTATCTTCCAATATAAATAACTACCATACTTCAAGTAGTTTCTTAAGTACAGTTCTAAAAAAAATTATATTTATTATAAAAGTATAATTAAAATTAAATTTTAAAATTATACATGTAGTAAACTAACATGAATTCCATGTCATGATGACACGGGATTTTGAACATGGACATCTAATTCACCTTATATCAAAATCCAATTAATACCATCATGACAAGAAGGAGAATTTTTTTAAAAGACCTACATTCTAGGAAAGAGATACACATTGAAAAGGGAAGTATCCACTGGGGGCCTACTGGTTAAAAAAAAACAAACAAACAAAGAAAAACTAGAAAACAAGGTGCGAAAGCTCAGGGCTCTACAAAAACAAGATCATATCAGAGAATATGAAAACAGATCTAGCTTCTCCCTCCCATAATTTCCTATTTATAAGAAATTCCATCTCACTGTATTAATAGTACAGTTCCATTCAAGAAACCACACAATTTACCATAAACCTTCAGAACATTCATAAAATCTTCTGTAACTGCTGACTAAGGAAAATCCTGCAGATTGTCATGAAAACCAACAAAAGAATCCAATATCCACACAAAGCAAATGTGAGGCAAAAATAGAAAGTTAGAAAAAAATTTTCAGGTAATGAAAAAATGTCCCATTTAAAAAAAAAGCCATAAAGCAGAGGAAAAGATAACATGGCAACATTAATTAAATATAATTAATTGTATCAAGACACAAATGTTAGAGACAAAAGATCCAAGAGAAAGAAACTTTTAAGAAGTATTAGAAAGAAGCAGAAACGTAGAAACAAGCAGACAATGAACAGCCAATTTGAGGACCCAGAAGAAAAACAAGGTAGAAGAACTAATATTACAATCACAATCCAAGAACACTTTTGGAACCAAAAGAATTCACATGTAGAAATGGTACAATATATATATAAAGAAATGGAATAACCAAAGACAACCTGAGATATACCCTGATAAAGGTACTGCATACTAACAATAAAGGAAAAAGACTGATGAAGTCACTAAGAAAAAAAAAGAATCATCATCAGTCTTCTCAACTGCAAGATACAGGGCAAAGACAATGGCTAAGGTTCCTTAAGCAGCATGAGGGGAAAAAACTGTGTTCACAGTATTAGATCTAGTCACTATCCTTGAAATAGCATGGCCTTAGGGAAAAAAGTGATAAAAGTACTAATTTATGTTAGGCTCTATTGAGGGCATGCCATAATTTCTAGGTTTAATGTTTAAAGTAATATTAAAAAGAATATAAGCTAACTACATAAGTCAGAAGAAAATTAAAGAAAGTAAAGAAAAAGAAAAATGGATGGGATAAATAGAAAACAAAGAAAAAGGTAACATTTTAAATCTAAATATAATAGTAAATGAGTCATAAACAGACTATATAATACACTTGAAGGAAAAGACTGTCAAGGTGACAAAAAGCAAATGACATAGTCAATTTTCAACATGAACATCTTAAATTAGAAAACAAGGGTTCAAAGTAAAGGATGGAAAAAAGTTAAACATGTAAGCACTAATAGAAAATAAAATGACAAAATATCAGTATCAGACAAAGCAGACTTTAAACAAACAGTTCTAGAAATAGAGACATTTCATGACAAGTTTCTTTCAGAAAGAATATAAAACAATTCTAAATTTGTGTATCCTAATAACACAGTTTCAAAACATATAAAGTAGAAGCTAACAGAACCTAAAGGGAAACAGAGAACTCCAATAAGGACTTGTCTGTGAGCTTTCATCACTAACTGATAAAATGAGCAAGTTTTCAAAGGAAAAAAATATAATGAAAAAGAATATTTGAACAAATGATTAAATCACCAACTTAACTGCATCCCCCAACTGCGTAACAGTCATTCATGTCAAGTGTGTCTATGATAGGCCATAAAACTAATCTTAATACATTCCAATGAAAAATATTCAGATTATGTTCTCTGACTACAGTGGAATTAAGCAAGAAAGAAAGAAACAAAAGATAACTTTAAAAGTCCCCAAATGTTTGGAAATTAAGTAATACATTTCCATACAACCCATGGGAACGACAAAATCACAACAGACACATTAAAAAAAATTGAACCGAATGAAAAATAAAATATGACACATCAAAATGTATAGGCTGCAACTAAAGTACAATAAAGAGGAAACTTACAGCAAGCACTGGACAAAGAACAGGAAAGTAAACAAACTCAAAGAAGGGAAGGGGAAAGAAATTTTAAAAGTAAAAATTAATTAATCATAAGATCAAGAAGACAATATTGGTTCCTTGAATAGATTAATAAAGTTGATAAACCTCTGGTGAAAATAAGGAAAAATGGAGAAATCACAAATAAAATAATCAACATTGTGGTGAATGGCCTTTTGCCCATAGAGGTTATAAGCTATAGGAACAGTTCTTCCACCATAAACAACTAGAAAAGCAGACAAAGTAAATCACCATTCCAGATACTGGACCACAGGTAGCGCAGAGCTGTGATTGCCCACAAAAAGGAAAACAAGTAAGTGAACCCTAGGACAGCCTGAACTAAAAGCCTTGAGAAAGTTCCCAGATCACAGTTAAGAGTAAACCAAACTGAGAGTCTCCTAAACTTGGTGAAGCTAAAGAGACAGACAGAACTCCAAGCAGGCAAAGACAGCTGGAATTTGCAAAGCATTAGACCAAAGAGAAGGAAGTTGGAGAGAGGGTCCAGATATCTACAGTGGTGTCCGCCAGATATTCTGACAAGTTCTAATACATAAATGTTAGATGAAAATCTATGGGGTCAGGTGAAAATACCCTGGATAGCAACAGAAATACTGATCATACAGGGGAAGAAACTGCTTCACCAGAGGGCAAACACTGTCCAGTTGACAGTGTATAAAGTCAAGGAATAAGGAACTCTAGAGGCATATTAACAAAGCTTTAAAAAAAAGTATCAATATTGGCAAAATTATACTGCCTGATCTGATATTTCATTTATAAATCTGTTATTTGAAACACCATAAAAATCATGATGGTTTTTCAATGTTATTCACATAAACCTACTACTGACAGTACCTGAAACCTAAACCAAAAGACTATATAAATGCATCCACCAACAATGCTTTTTAACTTAAAAAAGCAATTTTAACTAAGACAAATTTAAATGAGTTAATATTTTTCAGTTTTAGTCACCAATCATATTTTACAAATGAGTTATCAAAACACAAAGCTGGTAAATAAAAATCAAAACTAATCTCTCATTTACCATAATAATTAGTGCTCTAAATTGTGCATAGTAATATGCTTTAGTCTATCCTTTAGCAATGATACAGGGCTTAACATTTCCCCCTATTATTACTACGGATATTCTACATGCTAAGAAGCATGCTAACTATATTCACATAGTTTATATCTCTTTTAACATTCTCAAGCACTAAAATGTACAATTGTTGTCATCTCCTTTTGGTGTTTTTTGGCCTTTTTTCTTTCTTTGGAAGGAGGTGGGTTGGGGATATTTTGGTTTTGTTTTGCTTTTGCTTTGAGAAAACTGAACTATGTCAAGTTCAGAGGTCACAGAGCCAATGTGTGACAGAGTTGAAATTTGAACCCAGGTTTGTTCACGTACTTTCAACTACAGCACAATGCCAGTAAGACCTGAATGCGGTATCATTTTCAAATAAAATCCATAAAACAGAAAATAATTACCTATAGAAACTCATTTCTGAAACACTGTCAAAAGACTTAACCCTACCTTATTATAGATAGATCCATTCAACTAAGTATCTTGAAACTCTCATATCAATCTTCAAAAATTTCCAATCATCTCCAGTTCCCCCAATTTTTAAAAGAAGGTATTAAAAGGTAGAATTACGAAGAGGGAAAAAAGGCAAAAGAGAAATGCAGAATACTGGTGCCTCCCGCCTAAAAAAGCATATAACCCACCCACTATGCCAAAGGTTAAGTCATTTAGTCAAGTTCAAAGATCTTCAAAGACTTCTTAGATCCAGATAAGCCCATATGTTACCAAAATTCTGTGAAAAAAGCTATTACTTTCAATCTGCTTCTCATGGTTAAGATACAGAACACACAGATGCTTGGCATCACTCATCAGTCTTCCTAAATTTTCACACCAGATAATCAAGGTCCACCAATCACTTTCCTATCTAAAAATTCTAGAAATGTCTTTATTCTATCAGTCCCTGGTTCACTTGTTAAATCTGAAACTAACTATAAAAGACCATTCAGTTACTGTACAATAAGTGTTAATTTGCTAATTTCTTCACAGGTAATCAATTAAAATGTAAAATATTGGATAAAACTAGTTGCACTAAATTTAACAGCTGCTCCATAAGCATAATTAGTTTCACAAGGGCCATATGTATTCTGAAGAGAGAGAGAGTTGAAACAAATAGACAGATTTTAAACAAGTTTGAGAAAAGCTGCATTTAATTAGCAGGTGGGCACTACAACTGCATAACGTTTTTATACATTTATATTTATGAAGTGACAGAAGATCTAAAGGCTTTTTAAAATGGCGTTTATTGTTTGAATGGGAACTGTTTTGCTGCATGCTAAAGTGATTTAAATCCTTATAGCTCTGCTTTGAAAAAAATCATAAATGGTGAAAGAAAACATGTGGAAAACTGTAAAACTAGAAAGAATTTGCGACAAAAAACAGATACACATACCATAACTAAAAGGAAACTACACTTAATTAAATGTACACTACATCTGGAATATCAGCCTAATAAAACGTGAAGCTATTAATTTTCATTGTTCTAAAGGAAATGAGGTCAGTGTCATTTAATAATTCCTCCAATTACATCGGACTAACTCATTGGACTATACGTTCTGGATGCCATCTAATCTTAAAATGCTATATATTTTACAATATCCTTAAGTCAGACTTTTTAAATAAAGGTATTTAAATTAAAGAAGTAAAAGAATAAAATCGACAAATGAAATTCTTTAGTAGCTGGATATACTATTATTATAGTTAAAAACTTGAGATTTTTTTCGGATGAAGTTTTTCATGAATGACCATAAGAGATCATACTGATCTTATTAACACAAAAATCATCACTTTACATAGAATATATAATTTTTAAAAGTACGTTGTTTACTTGAACAATAATTTCATTAGCACAGTATATTTGCCATTATTAATTTCAATGTATAAATATAGCTATTTTATCAGAGGTGAAATACTTTAAGAAGTTTTAATTAACGGGACAATAATATTGAAAGAGAAATTAATGATTTTCTATAATAAAGTAAAATAACAAAGCAAATTCCTACATTGTCACTATGTATAGGAGAGAATGACAAAGGAGCTTACCAGCTAAGCCAACCAGAATCTTAAATTTTTACTGTTTCTTCAACTAGGTAAATAATATACTATCCCACTTAGGTATCAGAGGCATTAAACATTAAAGTTTCTTTGAATAATGAAGTTCATCAGCAAAAAAAATTATCAAACATGAATTTTGATTTTCACATCCTATATTAGAAAATATAAACTTAGCATGCTTACTAATTTGCAAAACGCCAATCTGCACTTGAAAGTTTTAAATGATTTTGGAATCCTTGAAGCAAAAAAAAAAAAAAAAATTAATGACTGCAAAATCAGCTTCTGATGATCTGTGATTTATAATCAACATTGCTTTACATTTAAAAGTAAAATAGAAAAAAATAACCGATCACTCTTCAAAAAAAGTTTTTAAATTTTATATTATCTTAGGGGAGAAATCAAACTGTTAAAATAGTAACAAGGATGTAAAGTAATGGTAATTTGTTAAATAATTTTATTTTAATTTTTAATTTTTTTTAAAACTTCAAGTTTTTATGCTGTAAGATTTCTTCAAAATCTAACTTAAATGGACAGACTGATAAGTTCACAAATCAGATTTTATTCTGCTGCCTTTAGTAATATATCCAATCCCCTTGTTTACTGTTGCCTTTACAAAACTGTGAACAAATTCTAAATTGCTTATGTTGATATTTTAATTCCCCTACCAAAGTTTTAAAGGTAATAAAAGAATGACAGAGCAAGATGTCAAGGACATGAAATTTATTTCAATGGTCACCACAAATAACTGATTGTATGTTACTGGAAACAGCATCGACAAGTAAAGAAACAAAACTGTAAAGGAAGAAAACCCAAAAGTGGGCTCTATGTCAAAAGCACCTAGCATGTATGTGTTTTTATCAATAGTAAGTCCAAAAAACGGAAACTGTGGGCTCATACTCAAAATTACAGGTTATCTTTTTACTGTTATATAAATCTTTTCCACCAGAGATTCTTCATAAAAGAAAAAAGAAATGGCTTCAATATGTCATTATGTCTATTTTCAACTGATATTTTCCTTTTTAAACAAGAATAGCAAAAATATAACTTCCTAACTAAATCAAAATTACAATGATTAGACCATAAGGTCAGCAGAAGATCAACTTACACAATCTTTTTTTAATCCATCATTCATTTCCCTTTTCATTACTGATTAAGGGAAGAAGAGGTTATATATCTTAAAAAATAAGTTTATGTCATTTAGCTTTAACATGATGTTGAAAAAATAAAGGGTATTAAAGTCCAGTTTATGCTCTTGGAAATAAGGTAATAAAAAACGGCTTATTCTCTTGAAAAGGATTTTAAAATTTCTCAAATTTTCATTCATAGCTTTCCTTATAGATAATTAAATAGAAAATAAGCAACTTTCCCAATAAATTAATTTCTTTATCTGCATTAGTACACATTAAAGTGGAGTGTTAGAAAGGTAACAAGTAGAGTAGTAACAACTGACAAACTGATACAGAATAAAATAAAATTAGATATTGGAAACAATTAAATCAGAATAGGTGGGATATAGCCTACTACTCAAAAATACAGTTACAGCTATTACTATACAACTCAGTATACCATGCAATAATTGACATTTATAAAGGTCTCAAGTCATTAACAAAAATAGAACATCTACACTTGAACTTCATTTTCAATTAAAAAAAATTACTACTCATGAAAAATGAAAGCTCAAATACCTATCTTTAAGGGAAGAATAATATTCAAAACATATTAAATCAGGAAAAAAAGAAATGCTAATTCTTATTTGAACCACTCTTTCCTTGAACACAAAGCACTGTGTATTGGCAAAAAGAAGCTTAAAATTTAAAACAAAAAAGTTTACATGTAAACTCTCAAAGTATTTTCCAGTAACACTTAGCCTACAACATGAGTTCTGGGAATGTGAAGAAAATACAACTGTACAAAGTACTCATGTTTAGACCTAAGTAAGACAGTTCATAATACCAAGAGTCTATTATGAAGGGTTTTTGTTTGTTTGTTTTTGTTTTTTTAGTTTATCATCTCAGGTCAACTGACAAGCCAGTATGAACCTCAACTGTGCAATTTCCCTATAACCCAATAAAGCTACTGTTCACTAAGTGTTTAACTTAAACAAGTCAAAAGACAGAAACATACCAGACATATTCTTGCCTTATAGCTTTTCCACTGGCTCTTCCCACTGTTCTAACATTATTCCCCAAACATCACAGACTTCCTCCCCTCCTTCAAATCTCTGAACAAATATCAACTTTTCATGAAGTTCTATCACTTCCACCCTAAAACAGACTGAATCCTTGTCAGGAGCCATCGGACAAGATGGCCCCTAGCGGTGAGTTACAGCCCTAATTGCCTGAGTTGCCCATATAAGGTTAGGTTTCGATGAGGACTGCCTTAGATTTCTGTTTTCCCGTTCCATGCACATTTTTCCAAACTGAGGTCAGCGGGACCGTCCCATTGTTTCCCGTGCCGCGCTCTCATTGGATCCCCGACCTCGGGGAGCTGCGTCACCTAATGTAACCTCCCCGTGAGTTTCACTCTATATATGCTCTTCCCCCGAAACAATAAAAGAGACTTGATCAGACCTCCTGTCTTGTCTTCATTTTCCCGCGTACCCCTGTCCCTTGCTCCCTGCTTCCTCCTCAGGTGCAGCGTTGATCTGGACTCGCGGGCCGAGTCAAAGCCTGACCTCTCCTCCAACCTCCACAACTAAGAACATCCAAACCTTGGGCAATTTTCTTATCGCATTAAATCTAACATCCAATAATTTACTTCTTTAGTACCTTTATTACTCATTAACTATCCTCCTTGCCAGAATATAATCTTCTCAAGGGCAATTACTTGGATTAACTGGCATATCCCAAGAACCTGGAACTATGTCACATAGAAAAAATAATAATATTTGCTAAAATTTGAATAAATTTTAAACTACTTTTCCAAGTTTGACCCTGTCTCCTAATTTTGCATGACTGTTTTATATTTTCCTTAACAAATTCACTTAAGTATTTTTCTACTTTATTTTCCACGTTTCTAAATTATCTTAATAACCATCAGAAATTAAGGACATTTTCTCTTCTTACTGGTAAAATAGCATATGCACAAATAATAGATAAATTATAGTAACACTCTAAACTATTTTGATTCAAGTTCCTTTGTATATCCCATACCTAAGAAAATTCAGAGAAAATTCCAACTATGTATACTCTTTTCTCATTAGTTTTCAACAAAATGAATGGCTAGCATCCCAACTTTGTGCAAGGAATTAAGAAAGTAACCCATTCCACAGAGTCATAATTTGCGGTATCTTCTCAATTCTGGAATCACTATGCCATCACACCCTTGCAAACAGACACTGTTCCACATGACATGAATTTCTCTCATGTATCCAGAAGTCCATCTCTGAGTCACCTATACAAAGCTATCTAAAACATTGACCCAATTCATACTGTGCCCTTATCCTCAGAGACCTAGTTAAACCTAATGATTCTCAATAGAATTTGAGAAAAGCATTCCATACATTTACAAGACCCAAATTGATTTTGTTGTTAACCTAGTTCAATGATTCATGATTGTCAACCATGACACTCACTCATCAGTCACCTGAGGAACTATGGATGGACGGATGGATGGAAGGATACAGAGATAGAGAATAGATATATAGAAGAGACACAGTAAAAAAAATTAACCTAAACATACACCTCATACCTTACACAAAGATCAATTCAAAGCATATCACAGGCATAAAGTAAAACATGAAACTGTGATATTTATAGAAGAAAACATAGGAGAAAAAGCTTTGGAATCTAGTGTTTAAGAAAGAATTCTTAGATTTGATACCAAGATACAGTTCCAAAAGAAAAAGCTGATAAGCTGGACTTGATCAAATTTTAGAACTTTTGTTCTGTGAAAGGCCCTGTAAGAGAATAAAGAGACAAGCCACAGACTGCGAGAAAATATGTGTAAGTCATATATATGACAAAGGAATGACATCTAAAATATATAAAGAATGAATAAAATACAACATTAAAAAAAAAACAATTCAATTAGGAAAAGGTCAAAAAACATTAACAGAAATTTCTCAAAGACAATAGACAGTAAGTACAAGAAAAGATGTTCAACATCACAAATAAGAAACTGCAGATTAAAACCAAAATCCCTATGTACCTATTAGAATGGCTAAAAAGAAAAAATATCAATATCAAATGTTGGCAAGGACACAGAGAATTGGTGATGACACACCAATGACACAATCACAAAAGCATGGCATTTCTCACAAAACTAAACATGGAGTCATAATGACCCAGCACATCTACACTAATGCATTTGTCCCAGAGAAATGAAAATTTTACCCAAACACCTATATACAAATTATCCTAACATCTTTTGTTTTAATAACTAACCTGAAAATAACCTAAACATACTCTGGCAGGTGAACAGTTCAACAAACTGTGGTCTATCCATATCACGGAATGCCACACAGCGACAGCAACAACAAAAAATTATAAATATATGCAACAACTTGGATAAATCTCCAAGGTATTAGGCTGACTGAAACAAGTTAATCCTAAAGACTCCAAATTCCATGTATATAACATTCTAAATAAAAAAAAAAAATCACAGGGAAAAAAAAATAAAGAACAGATTAGTTGCCATGGGTTAAGAATGAAGTACAAGCAAAAGCGAAGAAAGCGGATGTGGCTGTAACTTGAGAGAATCTTGTGGTGATATAACATTTTTCTACCTTGATAGAATCAATGTCAATATTATGCTGCAGTACTGTATCACAATTTTGTAAGATATTAACAATGGGCAAACTGGAAAAGGCTAGATGGAGTATTTCTTATTATTTCTTACACTTGCATATAAATCTGTATCTATCTCAGAATAAAGCAAAACATTTTTTAAGGTTTAATTTCTCATTTCAGTAATGGTTTACCTTGTTGTTTGTATTTTGGAAGTATAGGATTCTCACCCCTGTCCAGTGATATTACCATCATGCTCCCACCCCACAGATACCACCATTCATTGTGCTCCCCCTCCTACTCTGAATGTCTCAGTTCTATAGTCTGATTTCACAGGCTACTTTTTGAGACTGGCTTTATTTGACCCTTTATCCAGTTTCTCCCTATTCCGTGTATAGATGATACCATCCAATATTTGTCTTTCTATTTCTGACTTATTTTATCAGCATAATCCCTTCTAGTTCCAGCCACATTGCCCCAAATGGCAGAACTTATCTTTTTGATCTCTGAATATTCTACTACATATACATACCACATCTCCTCAATTCACTTATCTGTTTTGGGGTACTTAGGCTGTTTCCATAGTTGCTATTGTGTAAATTCTGCTGCAATAAACATTGGGGGCAAATTTCGCTTAGAATTAGGGCATTTGTGACACCTAGAAGCAAAACTGCTGGGTCATATGGTACCTATTTTTATTCTTTTAAGAAACCATCATACTGTTTTCCACAGAGGCTGGACCAGTTTACATTCCCACCAACAGTGTTGTTCCCATCAACAGAGTATTGCCTTTTCTCCACACCCTCAAAAGCACTTGTTTTTTTTGCTCTTTTTGATTAGGGCCATGCTCAGGGGTGTGAAATGGTATCTCATTGTGGTTTTGATTTGCATTTCCCCAATGATAAGTAATGATGAACATTTTTTCACGTGCCTATTTGCCATCTGTACATCTTTTGAGAAATGCCTATTTAGCTCTTCTGCCCATTTTTTTTATTGGATTATTTGTTTTCTTAAAATGAGTTCTTTATCAGTCTTGGAAATCAGCCCCCTGTGAGATCTATGTTCAATTATTTTCCTCCATTTAGTTGCGTGTTACAGTTTCTTTCACTGTGCAGAAGCTTTTTAGTTTGATGTAGTTCCAATTGTTTTGTTCTCTTTTGTTTTCCTTGCTGTTAGAGACATATCTACAAAGACCTCACTAAAGCCCATGTCATGAAACATTTTGCTTACATTTTCTTCTATGTATGTTATGGTTTCAGGTCCCATTCAAGTCTTTTATCCAGTTTGTGTTGACTTTTGTATATAGTGTGAGGTAGTGATCTAGCTTCCTTCTTTCGCATGTAGCTATTTAGTTTTCTTAACACCATTTATTGAAGAGGCTTTCCTTGTTCCTATATATGTTCTTGGCTTCTTTGTTGCATTTAACTTCCTATATAAGTGTGGGTTTATTGGGGGTCTTGATTCTTCCCCACTGGTCTGTGCGTCTGTTTTTGTTCCAGTATCATGCTGCTTTAATTAGTATAGCTTTATATGTAGTATCAAAACCGGAAGTGTAACACCACCATTTTTCCTCTTTTTTGTGAAGCTTGCTTTAGCTATTTGGGATCTTTTGTGATTCCATATGAATTTCATTAATGTTTTACTCTATTTCTTTAAAGAACACCACTGAGATTTTGATAGGAATTGCACTGAATCTATATAATGTTTTGGGTAGGATGGCAATTTTAATTATGTTGATTCTTTCAATCCATTAGCAAGGGATATCTTTCAATTTATTTGTGTCTTCTATTTCTTTTAACAACATCTTACAGGCCTTTTGTATAGGTCCTTTACCCCCTTTGTTTATTCCTAGGTATTTAAATTTTTTTGGAGGGGGTTTGATTTTAAATGGGATCTTCTTTCTAAGTTCTTCATCTTATAGATCATTGTACATTTATAGAGGTGTGAACATCTGAAACAGAGTATTGTAAACATGCATTACTGTAACAAACGAAATTTTTAAAATAAATTCAATTATACTTCAATTTTAAAAAGTACTACATATCATTAAGAAACCAACCTAATATAAAAATAGATGAAATTTATAGGCAATTTATAACAGAGAATATCCAAATAGCCAATAAATACATAAAAATGTGCCCAAGTTCATTAGTTAACAGGGGAATAAAATTAAAACCGAAGAAAATACAACTACAAATCCATCAAAATTGTTAAGTGCAAACAACTGAAATCAAATGCTGGTAGGGAAGTGGTATACAGAGAACCCTCATACACTACCAGTAAGAATTCAAATCAGTATATACACTGGAAAATGGTGAGGTATTAAGGCATTAAGTTGAACATACATATATTCTATGACAAGGTAATTTTACTCCTCAATATAACCACAAAATAAAAAAAAGCACCTATGAAAACAGGCATGGAAAAATGTTTTTAGTTCCATTTTTTCTAATACCAAATGTAAACAACCCAGCTGCCCATTACACTGGTCAACAAATTTTTACAAGTCATGTTACTGAAATAAAATTAGTTATTTCCTATCAATTTGTATGTGCTCAACACAAATATGACAGTCAAACTCTAATTTTGGATCTAGCTCTTTTTGTAACAGGCAATAAATTGATGTTTACATCACGAAATGCATGCCAATAGTAATAGGCCTATAAAAAAATCAAGTCATAGACTACTTCTTAGATTTCTTCACTTGTCTATTGTACAGCTGTTCAGGAATAGAATAGATGGAAGACGGTTTCCATTGTGCAAAAACACAGCCTTAAGACTCCATTGAAGAGTCTAGAAATAGTCTCCATTCTTGTGGGTCACGAGTGATTTCTAAGGCATTCATGAGGCCTTCAATATTGGAACAGAATACCAGAGTGCTTTCCTTTCTGAAGAAACGCTCCAACTGCTGGTGGCACTTTCGATACAAAGTAATTGTGACATCTTCTTCTAGAAGATTCCATTGTTGGAGTCTTGATCTAGCAATTCTGCCTTGTTTATGGATAAGTCCAAATCATGAACCAGGTCATTTAGTTCTATCTGTGTTAATCTGTGTGGGGTTGATGATGCACCACAGTGAAAATCTGGATCACTGCATGCTGATAGAACAGGAGAAGAACAGGTCGGCTCACCCTTGTCCTCATCAGATGAATCAAGAGAATATTCTGCTGGAGGTTCTGGGATAGGAAGTCCCTCAACATGTGGAACTGGTCTCAATGCAGATGGAATGTTTGGGTATACTATTCTTGACTTCTTTTGTTTCGTTATTCCACCAAAAAGAGGAAGAATCAAGCAGAAGTAACAATATTTTATTTATTTTTTATTTGCATCTTTTACATTACTGTATATTCCCTGTAGGTTTCCCACCACCAATTCACCCGTGAACTGTCACCACAGTCCCCTGTGCTCTCTTCTGCCCCATTCTGAGTCCCCAATCCTCCCCCGTCTCTCGCTGGTTGACACTCTTGTATTTGGTACCTCTATATTCCTGTTAGAAGTGAGACCATTCAATATTCTTCTTTTTCCTTTTGGCTTATTTCACTGAGCATGATCCCTTCTAGTTCCATCCATGCTGCTGCGAACTGCATGTGTTTATCTTTTTTGAATGCTGAATGGTATTCCATTGTGTATATGTACCACATCTTCTTGATCCAGTCATCTATTTTGGGGCATCTGGGTTGTTTCAATATCTTCGCTATTGTAAATAGTGCTGTAATAAACATACGGGTGCATGTATCCTTTTGGATTAGTGTTTTTTCATCCTTTGGGTAGATTCCCAAAAATGGTATTGCTGGGTCGTATGGTAGCTCCACGTTTATTAATTTGAGGAAACGCCATATGGCTTTCCACAGTGGTTGGACCAGTTTGCATTCCCACCAGCAGTGTAGAAGAGTTCCTTTTTCTCCACAGCCTTGCTAGCATTTGTTGTTGCCTGTTTTTTTACTGTGGGTCATTCTCACTGGCGTGAGGTGGTATCTCATTGTGGTTTTGATTTGCATTTCCCTTATTATAAGTGATGTTGAACATTTTTTCATATGGCTTTGGCCATTTGCTTTTCTTCCTTGAGGAAGTGTCTTTTTAGCTCTTCTGCCCATTTTTTGACTGGATTGTTGACTTTGTTTTTGTTGAGTTGTGTGAGCTCCTTGTAGATTTTAGTTATTAGTCCTTTATCAGTTGTCTTGTGTGCAAAGATATTCTCCCAATTAGTAGGGTGTCTGTTTGTTTTGATTATTGTGTCTTTTGCTGTACAGTAGCTTTTTAGTTTGATGTAGGTCCCATCTGTTTATCTTTTCCTTGACTTCTTTTGCTTTTTGGGATGTGTCTTTAAAGATTCTGCTGAGATGCATGTCATGTAGAGTTTTGCCTATATTTTCTCCTATAAATTTTATGGTTTCAGGTCTTACGTTCATGTCTTTTTCCATTTTGAGTTGGTTTTTGTACATGGTGTGAGGTAGTAGTCTAGCTTCATTTTTTTGCATGTAGCTGTCCAGTTTTCCCAGCACCATTTATCGAACAAGCTAACCTTGTTCCATTGCATATTCTTCACTCCTTTGTCAAAGATTAGCTGCCCATAGGTATGTGGATTTATTTCTGGGTTTTCTATTTGATTCCATTGGTCTGTGCTTCTGTTTTGGTTCCAGTACCATGCTGTTTTAATTATTATGGCTTTGTAGTATAGTTTGAAATCTGGGAGCGTAATCCCTCCATTTTCTTTCTTTTTAGTCAGGAGAGCTTTGGCTATTCGAGGTTTTTTGTGGTTCCATATGAATTTCATCAATATTTGTTCTATTTCTTTGAAGAATGTCGTTGAGATTTTTATCGGAATAACGTTGAATCTATAAATTGCTTTTAGTAGTATGGCCATTTTGATAATGTTAATTCTTCCAATCCATGAACATGGGATGTCTTTTCATTTTTTTGTGTCCTCCTCTATTTCTCTTAATAGGGTCTTATAGTTTTCTTTGTATAAGTCCTTTACCTCTTTTGTTAGACTTATTCCCAGGTATTTTTTTTTTGTTTCAATTTTTTTTTAATTGTTATTTATGTCTTTTACATTTTGTATTCCCCTTGGGCAGCCCACCACAAATTCACCCGTGATCCATCTCCATGGTCCCCTGTATTCTCCTCTCTTTCATTTTGTGCCCTTATCCTCCCCTTCCCCCCCGCCCCCACCACTGAGTGTCTCTCTCCCACCCGGCCTCCCTATAGTCCTGTTATAAGTGAAACCATTCGATATTTTTCTTTTTCTTTCTGGCTTATTTTTTCTCTTGATTTCTTCTTCTTCTGACTGAGTGTTTGTATATAGGAACGCTACTGATTTTTGTCCGTTGTTTTGTATCCTGCTACTTTACCAAACTGGTCTATAATTTTGAGTAGCTTTTCAATGGAGTTTTTCTGATTCTCTATGTATATTATCATATCCTCTGCAAAAAGTGATAATTTAATTTCTTCTTTCCCTATTTGCATTCCTTGTATGTCTTTCTCTTGTCTTATTGCTCTGGCTAGGAGAAGTAACAATCTTTTATGTGGTTGCTTGGCTCTCTCCACAGCATGGGGACTGCAAACAGCATGGATGGTCTTTTTCCATTTAACCACTGTGAAAGCTGTTTTGTACATGGAGCACAGCATATATACGGGGCCCAAGGCTTGTCTTGGTCACCAACCTTGCATCCGAAGTAAAGATGATAAGCCTTCTTCACTTGTGAAGTGATACTTTTCTTCTGGTTGGCAATTGTCACATTCCCACAGAGCAAAAATTGTCCACACTATTAACACATTTTCAAGGCATTACTGTTCTGTATTGTGCCTAAATGTATACAATAGTAACAGTTCTATGGAGCCTAAATGGATAAAATAATAACAGTTCTATGGAACAGTAGCTTCAACTGTCTCACACAAAGTCTGAAATATTTTCAATGCTCAACCTTTCCGACAAGGCTTTATATCTAGTGCACTGCTGACGTCAGCTCACTTCAGCAGCTGCCTGGCAGTAGTATTGCAATGCATCAGAAAATGATGCAGTCAACTCTGGATGATGTGTGCATGATGGCATTATGCAATGTGATGCAATATTACATCATTCTAGGCTGATTTAGGATGTCGTTGCAGTCCTACTAGATAAATTTACCTGGTGAAACATAAAATGAATTCAGAGGACACAAAAACACTAATCCGAAAGGATACATGCACCCGTATGTTCATTGTGGCACTATTCACAATAGCAAAGGTATGGAAGCAACCCAGATGTCCAAAAATAGATGACTGGATCCAGAAGATGTGGTACATATACACAATGGAGTACTATTCAGCATGGAAAGAAGATAAACACATGCAATTTGCAGCGACATGGATGGAATTAGAGGGAATCATACTCAGTGAAATAAGCCAGAAA